>JACWBX010003473.1:3811-32332 GCA_014622435.1 Polypedilum pembai
GACCCAAGAATAGCACTTAATGCAACACTTCAACAAGCGTTAGCTACATTACAAACACTTCAAAATGATATGAATGGATATAACTCTACTTTGCCAAATGTTGCGGATTATCTATCTCAAATTGCAACATTGACTAATTTAACCAATGGAAATGTCACTGCTTTGTTAAGTACTGATTACCAAACTGATTTTAATAATGTCATGGCTATTCAAGCAGCAATTGCATCATTACAATTAAATTGGACAAATTACAAAACACAAACAAGTAAGTAAATTTTTTCAAAAGAGCAAGTAAACAAAAATGTTTTAAAAATTATTAGAACTTTAAAAAATTTTTGATTTTAATTTGATTATTTTTATTATAGCAACAACAGTTGATCCTCGTTTAGCTTTGAATAGCTCATTTGCTGCAGTTTTATCTCAACTTCAGGCTTTACAAACTGACATGTCTAGCTATAACCCAGTTTCTCCTTCTGTCACTGCTTTTCTCAATCAAGTTGCTGCATTAACCAATTCAACCAATGGAAATATCACTGCATTATTATCACAAGATTATCAAACTGATAGTAACAATTTGGTTGCTCTCCAAAATGCAGTCGCATCACTGGCTACTGACTGGAATAACTTTAAGAATCAAACAACAACAACAACTACTATCGACCCTCGTCTAGCATTGGGACCTCTATTTGCTAATTTATCATCTGTTTTGAATAATTACAAATCAATTGTTAGCAACTACACTGGCTTACAAGATGGAGTTCCAGCTTTCTTATCTCAAATCGATAAACTCTCAACGGCTGTCAATGGAAACATTTCGGCTTTGATGACTCAAGATTATGCAACTGATTCAGCAAATCTTCAAAGTCTCACAAATGATATCAACACACTCGAGCATGCATGGTCTCAATATATACTTCTAACGACAACGACAACAACAACCAGTAGGTTTTAAAAAAAATTAAAAATTTCATTTTTGTTTGAAATTCAATTGTACTTTACAGCAACAACAGTTGATCCTCGTTTAGCTTTGAATAGCTCATTTGCTGCAGTTTTACCACAACTTCAAGCATTACAAACTGACATGGTTAATTATAGTCCTGTTTCTCCTTCTGTCACTGCTTTCCTTAATCAAGTTGCTGCATTAACCAATTCAACCAATGGAAATATCACTGCATTGTTATCACAAGATTATCAAACTGATAGTAACAATTTGGTTGCTCTTCAAAATGCTGTCGCATCACTTACTACTGATTGGAATAACTTTAAGAATCAAACAACAAGTACGAAAAGAGTTTACAATTTAATCATACCGATCTAAAATTTTATTTTTTTAATAGCAACTGTAGATCCACGTTTAGCATTAAATGCAGTCCTACAAAATGAGCTTGCAGCACTTCAGGCATTACAAGTTGATATGAGTACTTTTACTGGAAACTCTGCAAATGTATCAACTTATCTTGCTCAAGTAGCAGCACTCATCAATGATGTAAATGGAAATCAAACGAATTTGTTGAATAATAACTATAATACAGACCTAAATAATGTAAATGCTATCCAAGCTGCTATTGATGCATTGACAATTGACTGGACTAATTACAAGAAACAAACGACGGTTGCTACAAGTAAGATGAAATATTTAGAAAAATTTTTAAATTGTTAATTTACTATTTTTATTATAGCAACAACAGTTGATCCACGTTTAGCTTTGAATAGCTCATTTGCTGCAGTTTTATCTCAGCTTCAAGCACTACAAACTGATATGATTAATTATAGTCCTGTTTCTCCATCTGTCACTGCTTTCCTTAATCAAGTTGCTGCATTGACCAATTCAACCAATGGAAATATTACTGCATTGTTATCACAAGATTATCAAACTGACAGCAACAATTTGGTCGCTCTTCAAAATGCTGTCGCATCACTTACCTCCGACTGGAATAATTTCAAAAATCAAACAACAACAACATGTAAGTCAATACTTCAATCTTATTTATAAATTTACTTATTTTATAATTGAAAAATCATAAAAGTTATTTCTTGAAATTCGTGCTATAATTTAAAGTGTTGAAGAAATTAGTGAAATCAAAATGTTTAATAAATTAAAATAAACTGAGGTCTATCGTGTGTGTTATTTTTAGCCACTTCTACCACAGTTTCAACGACAACTCTTACTACAAAGCCTGCAACAACATCAACCACTACTTTAGGTAAAATTAAATTTTATAAATTAAAATTTATTTTGAAAACCGTCAAAAAATATAATGATTTTTTGCTATATTTTTAAGCACCTACAACAATAACATCTACTACTAGTACTACTACATCAACTACATGTATGTACATTTTTTCTTTAGTTCTTAATTAATAACAAACAGTAATGATATTTAAATTTAAAATTCTTCTTCTTAATATAACTTTTGTCTTCCAAAAAAAAATTACTTTTATTCGTTTATTATACTTTTCTCTTATTTTATCAAGCTCCTACTACTACAACGACAACTACAAGTAAGAATTAGTTATCAGATTATAGAAAGAACTATTAAATAAAATTCACAAAAAAAAATTTTATTTCTTTATTTTCCAGCACCAACAACTACAAGTAAGTTGATAATTTTATTCGACAACATCTTAATTTGATCAATTGTCTTATACGGGCTGTCGAAAGGCAAAATATTACTCTCGAAAAATAGCCAAAGTTATTTTGAAACAATAAAATTTTAATATAAACTAAGCAATACAAGCAAGGTCCGAAACTGTTTAGAATTTCAATTACAACAAAGAATAATATTTAAGTGTTAAGTATCGTCGTAAAAATCAGCAGAAGTTTTATTTAATCATGAAACTGTTTCGGACTCAAAATAAACTTTTCATTTGTGTTGAGTACTGATGGATAATGTTAGATGTCTAAGACATCACAAAACTATTTAAATCAATATTTTTAGTTCTTATGGTTTCTTTATTTTTCATTCTTTAGCTAGTACAACTACAACTAAAACTACGCTTCCTACTACGACTACAACAATTGTTACAACAACTGTAACAGGTAAATTTTAATAAATTATTAAAAAGAATTTATCTAATTATCTCTGATTATTTCTTCAGTTGCTAATCAATGCCCAAGGTAAGATGTTACTTTTTAAAGTAATTTCTTAATATAAAATATTTCTCATTCCTTTACAGCTGTGGTATAATTTCTGCTTTGCCAATTTTGCAACTCGTTTGGTTCTTTAATCCAACTTCATGCAACTGTCCATCAACAATGACCAAAGTCATGATATACAAGGATTTATTCGGCACTGTTCACATGTGCTGCCAATAAAGCTCAGAAATTTTTATTTCCTTAATTTCAGCAATATTTTATTCAAAAAAATAATATTGTCTTTTTTCTTTATATTCATTTTATTATTATTTTATCATAAAGAATAGATAAAAAGGCAAAACTTTATTTTATTTTGGTTGAGGAAAAAACAAAGATTTGCCTCTTTTGCAAAATTCATTCTTTTATATTTTGTTTTCTATTTTTTCTAACTTTACTTTTTCTTTCAAAACATTAATAAACATAAAAGTTTTTCTTTTTCGTTTTAATCTTTTTTATTCCATATTTTATGACTAACAACAAAAATTTCATTAAACTTTTTTCCACAAATTTCTTTTTCAAAAATTTCTTTAGTTTTGTTACAAGCTTTTGTGTTTTTATAATTTGGACAGTTTAGAAAATTGTGTGAATCGATGCAGTCAAGAAAATCCATAAAATGTTCAGGGATATTACAAACTAACGCATCTGTTGTTTTTTGAACTAAAAATTAGCAAGTAAAAATACGTATAGTAATATTTTTCACATCAAAATGCCATGACACACTAGTATGATTTTTTTGAAAGTAATTTTGTGTGTTGTGGCATAAAGTTTAATTATTTACCAGCTTTTGCACATTTTTCAACTGAATTTTCAATGATATTAATCCATTTATCAAATTTTCCACCACCATTCTTTTGTAGAAAATTTTCGTAAAGTTCTATTACAGCATCTTTTACTAAATTTCCATTTTTTAAAACACCAGTAACAGAATATATGCAATCTATTTCACAGCATCCAGCTTGTAACTTTGAATCATCATTTTTACAAAATAATTTACATTTTTGTTTATGAGTTTCAAGAATTTCACGTGATGGAAGATTACAACATTCAGTCGGATGAATATTATCTTCAAAAAGTTCTTCACATTCATCTGATGATTTTGTGAAAATAAAAGAGTTTAATAAAATCAAAAATTTTAAAACTTTCATGATTATTTATAAGTCAACTACTCAATAGTCTAATAGAAACTAAAAATGTTTTATATGTTTAAGGTCATTAAAGTGAATTATAGAATTTTTTTTATTGAAATGACACACTTGTTTGATTTTTGAAGAAAAAATTGTAAAATATAAATTTTCCATCATTTTTACCACATTTTGTTGTTAAATTTATCATTTCATTGCACAATTTGTCATTAGAAAAATTTGGGCAATTTAAAAAATTTTCTTTGAACGAACACGCAATGATTTCATGAATATAATTTGGAATGCAACTGTCTTCAGTAATTTTTGATGATTTTAAAACTAGAAAAATTATAAGAAAATTTCAATTTATTAATTAAAAAATTATTTTTCCGAGTAACCAAAAATACGTCACTCTTTCCATTTACACATGCGATGAAAAGTAAACGAAAAGTTTTAACATAATTTTGATTACTCAAGTTGACCTACTTTCTTCTTCACATTTTCGAAGTGATTCATTTAAAATTTTCTCCCATTCATTTCCATCATTATGATTGTAAAATGTTTTTAAATTGTCAATAATGAATTCATCATTATTATAAATTCCACTTTTAGCAAAAAGACAAGATCGATAGCAGCAATTATATTTGACTCTTTCATTCGATGGACATTCATGTAAACATTGTTGATCAATATTTTCAGTCACTTCTAATCGAGGATAAAATTCACAGCAGTCTGATGGATATTTTTCAATTTTAAGAAGTTCAATGCAATCATTTGAAATACCAAAATAAGGCTAAAATTATGAATATTATGAAATTATTATAAAATTGATTATAACTCACTGTTGATGCTGATAAAAGATAAATTTTAAAGAAAATATAAAAACTTATAAAGCTTAATTTCATTTCTATTAGAATAACACCCAAAACTGTTATGAAATTAATTTGACAAGTTTTTTTAAAATTTTCATGGTTATTTTTCATGTTTTACTTGTCAGAGGATGTTTTTATATTTTACAATTTAAACTTTCCTGAGTTATGTAGAAAAATTTTATATCTCATTTCAAGTTTATAGTTGAAACTATGAAGACATTTATTTTGATTGCTCTTTTTACTTTATTAGGACGTAAATTGGTGAGTTGGCAAAAAGAACTTTAATTTCTTTGATTTTAAATTTTTCTTTTTCTCAGTCCACAGCAACAACAGGTCGTAGCTGTCGTGAAGTAGTGTATATGAAGCCTCATCCAATAGATTGTTGCACTTATCCATCTTTACATGAACATGATGAATTGCAAAACAAATGTGAAAGAGAATGTAAGAAAAATCATGACCCAAATGATTTTTGTATACGGATCTGTGAACTTGCTGATTATGAAATTTATGTTGATGGTAAAATTAAAATTGATAATCTCAAAAATCTCTTTGTCAATGGAAAAGCTCAAAATGGTGACGAAGTTAAACAAGTAAAAGGACAATTGGATGAACCATGGGCGAAAATTCTTGAAGAATCGATTAAAACTTGTGCAGCTGATAAAGAAATTAAGGATGATGATGAAGTTCCTAATACTAAAATTTCTGCACTTGTTCTGGAACTAATGAATTGTATTCGTCGTCATAACTTCATTGCATGTCCCGATTTCAATTCTAGCAAGGAATGCGGTGAACTTAAAGATGCTATTGCAACATGCAATAAAAACAGCGAAAGCTTTCTTTTTGGTGTTTTTCATGAGCAAAGAAAACAAGGTCAAGCGGAAGGAGGTCATGTAGTAGTTAGTGGAAGAAGTAAGAGTGGTCGTTAAAAACATTTTATTTCATTTACTTGTGTGATATTTTTGTTGGTTAATAAAGGTGATTTTGGATAAAGGGAATTAATTCGGAATTTTTCTTTTCTTTTTTTTATTTTACAGATAGACGACCAATTGATCTAAAAACTGAATTATAAATTATATTTTATTTAAAATATTTTTGAATTTCGATCACAATTTTTTAATGAAGCTCTAACTTTTTCACAAACATCAATTTGATTGAATTTTGGACATCTAAGAAAATTTTCTAATTGTATGCAATTAATAATATCATCATAATGTCTTGGCATGCATTTTCCTAATCTTCTTGTAGAATGAACTTAAAAATTATTCATTTTAATAAAATTTAGTCAATATATAATTTAACTTACATTTAATAAAACATTCTTCGGTTGTTTGAGCTATTACACGTTTCCAAAGGTTGACAATTTCACTGTTATCACTTTCATCAATGCCATTAATAAAAAAATGTTTTACAACGTGCTTTTTCATTTTTCCATCAACAAAAAGTCCACTCTTTTGTGGAATACATTGATAAAAACAACAAAAATCTTTTACTGAACTACAATTTTGATAACATTCGTTGACAATATTTTTAGGAATTAAAAATTTTGGTGAGTTGCAGCAAGTTTGAGGTCGAGAAAATTTATTGTAAATTGAATTACATTTCATAGAAATTGTTGGCTGTAAAAATAATTAATTAGAAATGAAATTAATTTTTATTTCTAAACAACATACATTAAATAATTCCAAAAATAACCAAAGGTTAATGATGACAATTTTCATAATTTCTCACGCTTTATTTCACATCAATAGCTCAACACATACTAAAATATACATTGAATTTTTTTTTAACTATTACTTTCAGCCATTTTTCTTGCGAAGCTTGGTTTGACAGTATTAAAAGCATCTGTAATAAATCGCCATGAACCTTTACTTTTTGCGCACTCTTCCATTTCGATTTTTACTTCATGACATTCATTTCTATCTTTCATTTGTGGACAATTAATGAAATTTTCTTTAAAAATGCATGCCATAAATTCATAAATATATTCACAAGCTCTTTGATCATCTGAACGTTTTATAACTAGAAATTTAAATTATTATTTAAAAAATATATTTTAATGTTAGTCAAACTCACCACTGCATTTATCAATGGACACATCAATAACATTTCTCCATTCTTCTGATAAATTCGAAAATGTTTTGAAATCTTTCTGAATAGCGAAAATTTCTTTTGTTTTTGTCACATTTATTTGATTATTAATATAGGAACCACTCTCTCTTGCACTGCACTCTTGAAAGCAACAATAATCAAATTCATTGCAGCTTTTTAGACATGATTCAAAAACTTCAGCTTGTCGTGGAATAATTGGATATAAGCAGCAATCAAAAAGAAATAAATTCATGTTGAGCATTTTGAGACATGATGGAGGAAAGTCTGCAGACTTTATCAAAAATTTTTAAATAATGTATTTTATAGTAAAGAATTCTTACCGATTTAAAAATGATGAAATTAAATGCAAATAATAGAAAAATTTTCATCTTTTAAAAATTTTAACTTGCACTTCAGAACACGGAAATATTTCTGGATTCTGCTGCCTACAAGCAGACGATATTTAAAGCTGTTGCGAAACTCAAACGAATGTAATTGCAAACGTTTATTTCAGCCATCATAAAGGAGCATTGTCCTAACAAGAGTTCAATGTATTTAATTTTATGGAAAAACTGACCTAGATTTAGAAAAGTTAGAATATTTTTGGTCACTAAACTTCGTTTAAAACTTTAATGAATTTGACCTTCTACAAATAGCTCAATTTGATGCCATTTCCGAGTTGATTTTTTATTTTGTTGTTTCACATCGTTGGACAACAAAAGCAGTCAATGTTCTGAATCATTTAGTTACAGAAGTGTAGAAAAATTACTCCCGCTCTAATTATGAAAAAAGTTTTACATTTTTTTAGCTTTTTTCTTGTGTTATGGACACCGATTGTAAGTTCTATATTATTAAAAATTTTTTGTTAAATTCATATTTATTAAAACTAGTCTACAGATGATTTGCTGATTGATTGTTCACTTATAAAAAAGCCAATTATTCATCCACGAGAATGTTGCGATTTTCCAATTATTTGGATTAATGACACAACTACAGCAAGATGTATGAAAGAATGTCCTGATATTAAACGCAGCATTGAATATAAAACAGAGAGTGAATATGAAAATGATAAATGTTGTTTTATGCGTTGCATATATACAATTCAAAGAATTTTATGGAAGGACAAGAATATTGTTAGAATCGATACAAAAATGTTAAAACAAAATTTTAGAAGAAATCAAATTGATCGATTAAGTGATGAATGGATGGAAATTGTGGGAAAATCTGTTGACTCATGTTCTGATATGTGTAAGAAAAATTTCATAAAATAATATATTGAAACAAAATATTTTTTTTACAGATCCACCATCATATTCTACAGGACATTGCTTGCCATTATATTTTTTAAATACTATGGTTTGCATTTATCGTGAAATTTTTTTGAATTGTCCAATTTATGGAAATGATCTTGAAAGATGCAAACAATTAAGACATTCAGTATTATATTGTAGAGAGAACACAGAAGTCACAATAATAGATTGGGACAAGTTTTTCTTTTAATTTGAGTGAATCACTCATCAGAATGTTTTCATTTTACATGAAATACACATTCTTCCTAACACATGTTTTAAATTTAAGTGATAAGAAGTGTTCGGACTTTTTCGGAGGCTCGTCTTTCGTCATAAAAATAAAGAAAATAAACAACTTATATTCAATAATTTCATTTTGTGTTTTATTTATTTGACAATTTGCTGGCTTTCCAAGCTGATGATATTGGATTTAAACTGTATTTCAAGCTCGAATCTTGATTTCTTCATAGTTTTTTCAAAAGCTCATGAAATGCCTGAAGCTCATGAAAAAGGCAAGATCGTCTATTATAGTGATTTTTTAAACCAATTTATTTTCCTATAATAACACTCGAAGTGACCTTTCAAAAAGGCATTTAACACTCGTATCTAGTTGTTGGTAGCAGTCGTTTAATTTCGTTGTAAGTCTCTAAAAAAGCAAGGATAGTTCACTCAATATCGTATGTAGTGGTGTAGGCAAGATTCAGAAACAATAAGATATAAATTTATCCTATAAGCTAATGATAACTGTGACTGACGAAAATATTATTATCCATTTACAGAAAAAAACATACTGTAAAAGAAGACTGAAAGAAAATAATCGAAATCAATAAAAGACAGAATCAGTTCCTGTCTTCAAAGTTCGTATCGTCTTAATGATGGCAGAGACATTTTTTGAAAAAATACACGTTTTAAAGCAGTCACATATAAAATCTCAAGCTTCACAGAGGAGTAATGGACAATTTTTATAATTTCATTTTAGCTTTTGTAATAAACACTCGATTTGTCATAAAGAAATGCGCTTCAATCAATTTCATTTACCTTAAATCTTTTTAATTATTTTTCTGATGCAAAAAGCTTTCGTGTTTCTTTTGCTCTCTATCAAATTGTTCAAACTGATAGCGTTGTGTTGTCTATATAAATATTAAGTGCCTGCAAAATTCTATCGTTATTTATTTTCTTCATTTTGACAACTCAAGATCATTTTTAGATTTGAACTTTAGAATTTCAGTGCAAAAGTGAAATAATTCTTTGTAAAAATTTAAAAAATTGTAATGAACTTTTAAATAGAAAATATAAAAATAAAATTTTATAAAATTTTTTAGAAAAAGTGTTTATTTGAAAAGCATTAAAGAAAATTTTTCAAGAAAATGTTACGTGTTCTTCAAAAGACTATTGTTTTGTAAGTAAATGTGTATACAGAAATATGGACTTGAGTTCAAAGTCGTTTTAATATTTCTTATAAAAGATTTTAATCATATAAGAGAATACTGATTAGACAGTTTTGTGCATAAACAGATTTAATTGTTTGCTGTTTTTCAAAATGTGTTTTGCTGTTATTTTATTTACAAAATAGGTGGAATATTTTAAATACTTTTAATAATGATTTTGCTTTTAAATTTGTCATTATAAGATCATCTATGTCCTGAAAAAGTTGTCTACTAATGTTACCAACCTTTCAAATTATTATACTGATAACATTAAAAACCCAAAATAAAGTCGATCCCCCAAAAAAAATAGCAAAAATATATATATATTTCTTATCTGACAAGTGCAAAAAGTATTTTTTTTTAATATTCATTCTTAAGAGATTTCCCAAAATAAGAATTATTGACGACATTTCAAGTAAAGATAAGTATTACCCGTTAAACAACAACAAAAATTCGACTGCCGGACTTTCTACTTTCTAATACCTTGAAAAAGTCCAAAAAAATTAAATTTAATTTTCTTATCAAATGTCAACAACAATTTTTTCGACACGTGAGTGACGTGACTGATTTATTTTTATCAAATTTTATAACTTTTCACTTGGTAATTGATTTCATCATTTATTTTTTTAAAGATCTTTTCATCATCGTTCAATCGTCTCTGTTTCAAATCTAAATCGTAAACTTCATTCATATAAGCTTGTAAATGGCGATCCAGCTCTTTTCCCAACTTCTGTTCGTAATTTTATTGAAGATTCTGCTCGTCTTTGTGAACCCGATTCAATACATATTTGTGACGGAAGTGAAAATGAAAACAAAATGTTACTGAATGAAATGCAAACTGCTGGTACAATTGTTCCATTAAAAAAATACAATAATTGTTGGCTAGCAAGAACAAATCCGGCTGACGTCGCTCGTGTTGAAAGCAAAACATTTATATGTACTGATAAGAAAGAAGATGCTGTTTGTACACCAAAAGAGGGAGTAAATGGAATGCTTGGAAATTGGATTAGTCCACAAGATTATGAAAAAGCTATACTTGAGAGATTTCCAGGTTTAATACCTAATTATTGATTTTGAAAAAAAAAATTTATTTTAAAATTTTTGAAGGTACAATGCGTGGAAGAAAAATGTATGTGGTACCATTTTCAATGGTAAGTCATTAATATTTCTTAATCATTTAGTGCAGTAATGTTCAAACTGTGTACAGCAACACAAATTATTTAATCATTAAAACATTCACAGTCTGAAACCGTTTTGTTTTTTAGACACGACTAATTTTTAATCGATTTAAAATAAAATACTAAATTTTAGTTGTAAGTTTAATTGAGTAAAATTTCATTAGTTGATTTTATTGAACTAAAATCTATTTAAAACGAATAAAATTTTAATTTTCTTGATTTTATTCGAATAAAAACGACAAACTAAAAATTGTGTGTCGAGAGATAATTTAGTCTTTAAGTGTGTCAAAATTCTAAAAAGGAAATTCCAACACTGCTTTATTTTTATTTATAAAAAATTAACTGAAAATTAAAAAAAGTATTTTGTAGGGTCCACTCGGTTCAAAACTTTCAAAAATAGGCATTGAAATAACAGATTCACCATATGTCGTTGCTTCTATGCGAATTATGACTCGAATGGGTTCTTCAGTTTTAGAATTGATTGATGATGATTTTGTTCGTTGTCTTCATTCAGTTGGACGTCCAGCAAATGGAAAAATCGAAATGCCATCATGGATTTGTGATCCTGAGAGAACAATTATTTTACATAAGGCAGAAAATAATGAAATTGTGTCTTATGGATCAGCATATGGAGGTATTAATTTTAAAAATTTTAATAATATCATTCAAATAAATATATTTCTTAAGGTAATGCTTTACTTGGAAAAAAATGTTTTGCTCTTCGTATTGGTAGTAAAATTGCACAACGAGAAGGATGGTTAGCTGAACATATGCTTATTCTTGGTATGTAAAATGAATAATATGATTACCAGACAGTTTATACAATTTAAGAATAAATACACGCTTAAATATAGTCAAAATTTGATAGATCATTTCTAATCATTACAGGTATAACAGCGCCTAATGGTATAAAAAGATATATTGCAGCAGCATTTCCATCAGCATGTGGTAAAACAAATTTAGCTATGATGATGCCAGCATTAAAAGGATTTAAGGTTTAAAAAATGTTCATAATAAATTTTTTATTAATTCAACTAAATATATTTTAGGTTGAATGTGTTGGTGATGATATTGCTTGGATGAAATTTGATAAAAATGGTCAATTACGAGCAATTAATCCTGAAAATGGATTTTTTGGAGTTGCTCCTGGTACTTCAGAAAAAACAAATCCAAATGCAATGAAAACATGCTTGAAAGATACAATTTTTACAAATGTTGCTTCAACATCTGATGGGAATTTTTATTGGGAAGGTCTTGAAGATTCAATTGATGATAATACTATAATTACAGATTGGCATGGTAAACCTTGGAAAAGAGGAGTCAATAAAACTCCTTCAGCACATCCAAATTCTCGGTAAAAAAAAACTAAAAATTTTATAATCTAAAATGAAATCTTAAAAACTTTTTATTTAGATTTTGTGCGCCAGCAAAAAATTGTCCAATAATGGATCAAAAATGGGAAGATCCAGAAGGAGTTGCAATCTCAGCTATTCTTTTTGGTGGACGACGACCTAAAGGTGTCCCACTTGTGTATGAAGCTTTTAATTGGCAACATGGCGTAATGATTGGATCAGCTATGAGATCAGAAGCAACAGCAGCTGCTGAACATAAAGGAAAAGTTATCATGCACGATCCTATGGCAATGCGACCTTTTCTTGGTTATAACTTTGGAAAATATTTGCAACATTGGTTAAATATGGAAGTTGCAGGATGTCAAATGCCAAAAATTTTTCATGTAAATTGGTTCCTTAAAGGAAACGATGGAAAATTTCTATGGCCAGGTTATGGTGAAAATTCAAGAGTTCTTGATTGGATTTTAAAGCGAATTGAAGGTGAAGAATGCTTTGATGAAACTCCAATTGGACGAATTCCATGTAGTAATTCAATTCGATTAGATGGATTAAAAGAGGAAGTTGACATGAAAAAATTGTTTAAAATTGATAAAGAATTTTGGTTGAAAGAAGTGAAAGAAATTCAAACATTTTACGATGAACAAGTTGGAAATGATTTACCTGAAACATTACAAAATGAATTAAACGGTTTAAAAGAAAGAATTGAACAAATGTAAATCATTTTTGTGTAAAAATAAAATAACGTAATTTATTTTAACAAACATTTGTATGGTTTTGAAAGCATTTCAATTGTTCTATATATTTAGTTACAGTCTCCATATTTACTTGATTTTTATTTATACTCAAAATTGAAAACATTTTTGATAAAGTTTTATATTACACAATTCAACAATATTGAATAACTAGTCGTGATAAGAAAGTAAAGAAAAGTGAAAAATGCAGAGCACAAGCAAGCAAAGTTTATTTCCTGCATTTCAATGTTTGAGTATTCCTATAACACTTCAAAAAGAACTTATGATTGATTATGAAGGCAAAGAAGTTGCAAGGTGTGGCTTTAAAATTGGTGGCGGCATCGATCAAGACTTTACAAAATCACCACAAGGATATACAGATTATGGCATCTATGTAACAGATGTCACTCCCGACTCGGCTGCTGAAAGAGCTGGATTAAGAATGCATGATAAAATTCTCCAGTGCAATGGATACGATATGACACTCTGTACACACAAAAAAGCTGTGCAAATCATTAAGAAGACAAATGTGCTGAATTTATTAGTCAGTCGTAAGGGAATTACTCATATGTAAATTAAATTAACAATCCACGAAAAAGTGATTTAATATACCAAGAAATATTCCTCATTATTATTCCATTAATATTAATATTACACATAAAAGCATTAAAATATTTTCCTTTTGTTATTTGTGAACTTTTTATTACAACATTTAGAGATAATTTTGAACCGCTTTCAATTCTTTTCATCAACAAATTATATTAGATAAAAAATTATACATTCATGTCAAATTTTGACAAAAAATAATGTTTCTTAAATCGAAGAATTTAAGATATATCAAAATTTTCTCTAATTCTTAAACATTTCGTACTCATCTACTATTTACTAGCTTAGATGAATTATATACAATGCAATAAAATTTTATGTAAAATTTATTTAAAAATTTTTTATAAATTACTTGAAAATTTCAGAAAATCTACACAAATTAAATTAAATTTATAAACAAATTGAATATTTCATAGATGATTTTTAATATTTTTGAGAAATTTTTCTCATGATCAAGCAGCTTACTTTTTCCTCGATTAATGTTACCGAAATTTAAGCTTTTATTAAATGCCTTCTATTGCAAAATAAATGTTCTTTTTCCTCTTTAAAAATATTCCATAAAGTATCAAAAAAATTATAGCAGAGATTGAGACATTTGATCAATAACAATAGGATATGGTAAATTTGTTGGAAGAGTTGGTATTTGAGTAATATTTGTTGAAAAAAACAAAAGTAAAGTTTCTGAAGCTGCAAGAGCTTCGTGAAATTGTTTGACTTTCAACCTTGAAATTATTTTTCTGACTTTCACTATTAACTGAAGTTTCTTTAGAACAATTTCTGTTAATATCTCTTTCAGTGTTCTCATCATTTAAAATGATGAAACAGAGTTGACATAAATAAAAAGAATAGACAAAAGAAACACTAAACTGCTGGTAAAAAATAAAAGTATCAAAATAATTTGCTCGTGAGATAAAACTGAAGATCTTATAAAATTTTCATTTAAAAGATTGTTATCTTATCTGTTTCCAGTAAAAAAGAAATTACAGAAATTCGCTAACGTTCGATATTGCTCTAAAATAAACTTAAAAATTTATTTCTTATATTAAATTTATTTCAAAAATTTGATTACTTTTAGAGTGCCTGAAACCATAAGAAAATAAAAGTTGATGAAGCTTAAAATGATGTGTATTAAATATTCATTCTGAATTATAAATTCAATTCAATTTTTACTTATAATAAGCAAAAACCTTAAGCTTCAAGATTTCTCAGCTCTAAAAAAGTTAATGAAGGAAGTTTTGAAAAATTAAAAAAAGTTTAATTTCTTAATTTTTTCTCCATATTAAAATTTTATTGTTCGCTGGTAAATCATGAATATTTTCTAAAGTAATTGAATTGGCATTTGCAATATTTTCCACATCACTTATATCTCTTATTCCCCAACTTGGATTCTCGCTTTTCAACATTTGATTGAATCTTACATTACTTTCAGGTGAAATTACATGATTTACACTATATGGACCATAGGTAAATAAAAAGCCATTTGACTTAAGTAATTTCGATGAATTTTTAAACAACATTTCAGTGCAGATAAATGGTGTGATATGAATCATATTTATATTGAGAATAAAATCAAAATATCCTTGACAATCACTCAAAAGTCTTCCATTCGTTTTTTCCATCCAGTTTTCCATATTTTGTGAAATGTCAATTTTAATTGGTTCGTAAACATTTTCACAAAATTTTGTATATTCTTTGATACTTTCGAACATTCTTGCGTCAAATTCCGAAGGTTGAATGTTTAAATTTGGAAACGTTTTTGATAAATGTTGAGCATGTAGTCCCACTCCTAGAATTTAAAACTTTTTTTGTTTAAATAATAATGAATAATAACTTTTTTACCGGATGAAATTTCAAGAAGATTTTTTCGTTCTTGATTTCCGTAAATATACTTTTTAAGTGTTTCAATGATTGGGGAAACATTTCTTTCTCCTGCTGGATTCCTCAACATTCTCAAAGAGTGCTTCAATTTATTTTTAAGATAGAATTATTACAAAACAATCTTTTGTTTACAAAAATATTTATTTTTCGAGAAAGAGTTTTTCACCACTAACATTTTTAAATTCACCTGTTTTCTGAATTTAAAATTACAAACAGTTTAAAACAGTTTTTTATAAAAAATTCTTAATAAGGTTTAATAAAATTTTTTTAAAAAAAGCTAAAAATGTAATATAAGAATAATTCAGGTTTAGCAAAAAAGAATAATCCTTAAAAAAACTTCACAAAAGTTCACTAAATTTACTTCAAGCCAATGAATATCATAAAATAACTTAAAAATGCATTTTAGCAAAATATTTTGGTTTGAAAATTTTCAAAAAATTTTATTTTATTGTCTTAAAAAGTATTCTTAACAAAATATTTAACAGTGAAAAATTTATATCAATTACATAATTTATTCAAAAAATATGATTTATAGCTCAATAGGAAGGTATTTTTAGAACCTTTCTAACAATATACAATATGTAGTATGAGCTCTTAATTTATGATCACCAAAGTGCCATCAATGATATTTCTTTAGTTTTTAAATGAAAACTTTTTAAGCGAAAAATTGAAAAAATATTTTATATTTACAAAAATAAATTCAGTTCGCCATGACGAGTCGATGAAATTTTATTTTTTAATGTGGAAAAGAAGCAATAAATATAAATCTTTTGGCAGTTTTTATTCTAAGCTTTTACATTTTTCTTAAAAAAATTTTGAATTCCTGAACTCCTCACTCCCTGTAATGAAAATTGAAAACACTAAGAAATATAAAAAATTCTTGAAATTTTACTTTTATAAACTAAAAGCAACATACAACTTTTTTCTATACTCTTAAAATTCTAAATTTTACATTTTATAGACCGATTTTGAATTTTGTTTGAATTTTTAATTAAAACGAGGAGTTTCCAGCAGAAAATCTTCCACCTTTTAGCAAACTCAACGATCATTATATTTTTTTATCTTTACCGAACCGAAATCGGTTACTATATAAACAAAATTATTTTCAAAATATACTTTTTTAAATACTTTTGTTTATCAAGAGAAGTTAAGCGAAAAATTAATAATAATGAAAGTTTATGGTTTGTGCTTGAAATTTATTTTTCTTATACATATTGTCTTGTTTTTTGGTTATTTGGCACTTAATTTTTTCATTGAATCGATTAAAACCCATTGATTCTCTGTAAAAATTTGCTATAACTTTTTAAACAAACGAAATTATGTCAAAAAAATCTTTTGTAAGTTATTTTACTAACAACAAAAGTTAAAGTAAGTAATCGATGAAAAAATTTGATAGAGCCTGTTGTTAGTTATGAAATTTTACAATATATCAGTTTCATGGTGTTTAATTTCTTAAATTCTTAACATTTGATCGCCATTTTAAACCTGAAATCAAATCAAATCAAAAAGCTTTCGATTTATTTCCTTTTTACATAATTAAATAAAACCAACCAGTTGGTGGTGGAGGAGGAGGGGGCAATTCATCATCTTTTTCCAAAGAGAATTTTACATTTTTGCTTTTTGAATTTTTTCTGTATTCTTGAAGAATCTGTTTGATTTTGGTTTTAGCAATAGGCTATAAATACAAAAAGATAACAAAATCATCAAATTCTAAGAAATGATTCATCTTACGTTTTGATTTATAATTTCTTTCAATTTCAAAGTTTGATTTTTAGAGGAATTGATGTAAAGTGAAGCTTTTAATTTGGCACTTAACCTTTCAGCTTCATTTTCACAAGAAGTTGGATGTTTTGGTGCCATGAAATAGTTAAGAAAACATTTTATACGAGTAAAATGTTTATCTTTTTAATATTTTTATATCTTTTTTGTTGTTTCACACACTATCAAAATTTTCTGCTTATCTCTGTATTAAAATGTCGAGGTGAATTTAAGTGTAGTGTAACATTTGAATAAAATCTCAGATTAATTTTACAACTGAAAATTTTATAAATTAAAACTTTTTAATCAACACTTAATTAAATATAAAAACTTAATCATATTTAAAATTATCAACTAATAAAATAAAAATTTGAATTTTTTCCACTGCATGTCACACTAATGCAAAAATTATATATTTTATTTATATATTTTTTCTTTTCATTTGTAATTGTAAATAAAATTCATAGGAAAAATTATTACTTCATTTAAAAAAGTAAGATAAGTTAAAAAGCTTTTTAATTGTGATTGAAGTCATTCAGTTAAAATATTAATAAACATAAGTGTATATTTTTAGCCTAAAAATTAAATTTCATCATCAGAATAAAAAAACTTTTGAAGAAATTCTAGTGAAGTTTTTGAAATTATTACAAATTTAACAATCATGCATCAATTGCCAGAAGAAGTTCTTGTAAAAATTTTTCATCATCTTGATCCAAAAACACTTGTAAATGCCACAAAAGTTTGTGATAGGTAAAAAGCTATAATTTTTGTGAAATAAAGTTATATTTAAACTAATTTTAGATGGGCTAAATTGATAACAAATGCTCCAGAGTTAATGAAAAAATTTACTTTAACGATTTTCGTTTTACCATTTGTTTTTGGGATCAATGATAGCATTCCAAATGGGAGATATAGAAATTTGTATATTCAAGCAGAAAAGTATTATACTTCGATTCCACGTAAAATAATGGAACTGATACAAGCAAATAGTCAATCAATTAGATTTGCAACAATTGATAACTTTAAAATCTTTGATACTTTTAATATTCTTTCTGAAATAACAAGAATTACAAAACTTGTCATAATTGACTGTAAAATTGAAAATGATTTTATTGGTTCAATTGATTTTCCTTCACTCAACTATCTGGAAATATCTGGAACAATTACAATTTTAAAATGCATTTCAAGTCATAAAATTGATATATTGAAAATTGCAGACACACTTGTATCATCTCTGTTTTCTGAGAATGTCATTGAAATACTTAACACATTTCTTAAAACTTGTTATGAATTGAAATATTTGACTTTGTCAAATATTACCGATACATTGATAATCAATTTAGAAAACATAAATTTCAATCTTGAGAGGCTGGTTATTGAAAAAGTAAAGATTCAAGATGATAATTTCAAAATATTTTTAAAGAATCAAAAGGATTCATTAAAAGCTCTTGCCATAGAAGAATCTCAACCTAATAGTGATTTATTACGAACAATTCTAACTGAAATGAGCTTGATTGAACTCGAAATTGATATTGCAATAGTTCCACACTATTATCCAGTCATATTTCAAAACAAAAGTATTAAAAAATTGACAATAAGAGGAAATCAATTAGGTGAATATTTTTATTATTATCTAATTGTTTCAATTAAAATTACATTTTTATTTTATTTTCTTTACATTTAGGTGTTATAAGAGACAATCAAAGTAAGAAATTTTTAAAAACAATTTAACACATTAAAAAAATAATTTTCTTAAAAATTTTAGACATTCAAATCTCAGGTCAACATGAATCAATAAATAAACTTATTGCTCTTTGTGCATCAGTTGAAGAATTTTCGATTTATGAATTCTTAAGAAGTTCATTTGATTTTCTAACTTCAATTTATATTTCAAACGCAAATTTAAAAATACTGAAACTTGCAACTGTTCCAGTAGTAATTTCACCATTAATTCATTTCATGAAACTGGAAAAAATTGAAATTGACAAAATAATGACAGAAAATGACTACATGAATCTTGCTTATTTGGTTATTTATAGTCCAAATTTAAAAATTTTAAAAATCAACAAAATTGAAAACGTTAAATTTGATGAGAAATTTTTCGAAATAATTATAAATCGAGCTAATAATTTAGAAGAATTTCACATTGGAATAACATGGTGTGTCATTGAAAAACTAAAGAAAATGGTACTTGATGCAAAGATTTTTCAAAAATCTCTCCGAAAAATTTCATTTATTTGGTCTTTAATACAATCTCAAAAAATTAACGATAGCTCAAATGATTTGGATTCAAAACTGTTTGCATTTTCACTTTTACCAAAGAATTTTTTCTTTCCAAATTTTGAAAAAACTTTGTTGGGTGCAACCGATAGAGTTGCAGTTAATAGAAAGTTAGAAGTAGAAGATATTAGAAAGCAAACACCTTTACAATATGCGGATATCAAGAAATCCGTAAACGAGAAATGAAGAAGAACTTTCAAAGCAATATAGAGTTTAAGTTTTTAGGGAGTTTCAGTATATTATTGATAAAATTTATTTTTTCAAAAAAATTTTATTTAGTCATTCCAACTTTTAAAATTTGTAATCAAATTTGATTTAGATACTATATTAGTCAATAAATTCTTCTTTGTAAATTCTTAATAATAATAATTTCAAGTGAATAACGAATTTTTGATTTATTCAAATTTCTTTTATTCACCACACTAATACATTTAAAATTTTTTACATTCTGAGAAGAAATAAATAAACAAAAACTTTAGAAAAATAAAATAGTTTTTAGTCTATCATTTGTCATGAGCTCATCAAAATTCTTCCGTCGTTTTCGTTCACTTTTGGTGATTTCAACAGCTGCAACTGGAATCACATTTGGATATTCCTATTATCGTAATGATGAACAATTTTTCAAAACAATTCTTATGCCGACAGTAAGATTATTAGAAGCAGAAAGAGCTCACGAACTTGCAGTTGCTGTTTGCAAATGGAAAATTCTTCCATCAGTCACTTACAAAGATCCGGAGTCACTCGTAAGTTAAGATGAAATTTCATTTCGATTAAGTAGGACAAGTGAAAGTTTTAATAATTACATTTTTAGAGTACAAAGATTTGTAATATTGAATTAAAAAATCCCGTTGGAATTGCAGCAGGTTTTGACAAAAATGCAGAAGCAATTGAAGGTCTCGATCATCTTGGATTTGGATTTATTGAAATTGGAAGTGTAACACCATTGGCTCAAGCCGGCAATCAGAAACCGCGAGTCTTCCGTCTTACTGAAGATGAAGCAATTATTAATCGCTATGGATTTAATAGTGATGGTCATGAAAAAGTTTGGCATCGAATTCAACAATTAAGAGCAAGTGGTAAATTCAATGGAGTTCTCGGAGTAAATTTAGGAAAGAATAAAATGTCTGAAGATGCAGTTAACGATTATGTTGAAGGATTAAAACTTTTTTCACCTGTTGCTGATTATTTAGTTATTAATGTCAGCAGCCCAAACACTCCTGGTTTAAGAGACATGCAACAAAGAGATAGCTTAAAGACTTTATTAGGCAAAATAAATGAAACAAAAAATCAAATTGAAACTCCAAAACCAATTTTCCTCAAACTTGCTCCAGATCTTACACAATCAGAGTTAAAAGACATTTGTAATACAATCAAACGTAAAGATTGTCATGTTGATGGTTTAATAATTTCAAACACTACAATTGATCGATCAGTGACACTTAACAGCAATAATGCTTTTGAAGTTGGTGGATTAAGTGGAAAGCCATTGAAAGAAAAAAGTCGAAGAATGATTGAAGATGTTTATAAAATGACTGATGGAAAAATTCCAATCATTGGAGTCGGTGGTGTTAGTAGCGGACAGGATGCATATGAAAAAATCATAGCTGGTGCAAGTGCTATTCAACTTTATTCAAGCTTTGTCTTTCATGGTCCACCACTTGTTACAAAAGTCAAAAAAGAACTCGAAGATATTTTGAAATCAAATGGTTATGAAAATGTTCAACAGGCTGTGGGCAAAGGAGTTCAAAAAGATAAAAAATGTTTCCTTTCTTACTTTTTTTAAAACTTTTTTTATGAATTTTAAATTTTGATATTTCTATTGATATGGTGATGTTAACGTTAAACTCATTTGTACCTTCTAAAAAAATATACTTAATGGCTATGTGACACAACAATCATTTTTTTTTTTCATTTTTGTAAATTTCGCACCAATAAAATTACTTTTTCATTTACTAAAAATTCTTACTGTTTATTCTTATCAGAAAATTTATTTCAAAGAAAAGAGAAAGAAATTCTCCTTTAAACATTTTTGAGAGAGTAAATGAGAGAAAAAAGAGAAAAAGAAATTGATCAATCGCAACATTTTGTTGGTCGAAAGATACTAGCGCATTTTATCGTTGCAGATGATTATGTTAGATGCCTGAAAGGCAGAACTAGCTGTTTAAATTCCGAAAATAAATCAATCAAATTAACAAAAAATGTTTAAATTATTTTTAACAGAGAAATTCATTTAATACTTAAAGAAAATTTTTAAGTCTTAAGCAAAATTAATTTTCTCTGAATTTTTACTAAAGCAGAGTTTTTTTTTAAAAATTTAAATTTTGAAAAATTTAACGGAATTTATTTATTTTCAAGCCCAGAGACTAAAAATAAATTTTATATAGTTTCACGTAAAATTTTAGAGTAATAAGTGTGTTAATTAATACCAGTATAATACAGATTTGCATACACTAAACAAGAATTTGTACGAATTCATAAAAGTTTGATTATAGCCTTTGATTATGCTTTGAAACCTTCATATTTAGAGAATTTCAAAGAAAATGATGTCAAAGCAAGGAAGAAAAAATGTTTGTGAGTCTTGAACTGTTTATGACTTCTGAGCTGCTTTGGTTGGTCAGTGATAAGACACTGGCCTAGCAAGCTGACGGTCCTGGTTACTAATTCAGAGGTGGAAAAATTGAGGATACTTAATTATCAGATATTTTTGACACTCAGAACTTACTACTATCGGATCACAGGCTTATCCCCTATTTTCACTAATCGTATCGTCGGAATGATGTCTGACATGTTGGGTGTTGGAATACATTTCAAATGAAGCAACCATATACAACGCCCTGTACTTCACAGTGGAGCAACAAGAAATCATCATCAACTGTTTATGAAAAAAATCTCTGTTAATAAATTATCTTTCAGTTATCGAGTTGTGACTATCATAGTCAGCCAGCTATCATGGACATACAATCAAACTTTTTTTTTACAAAAATATGCTAAAATTTTTTTTAGAAGAAATTATTTTCAAAACGTGATCAGCAGTAGTAATTTGAACTCAAACAAATTAAGAGTGATTAAAATTTTTTTGAACTTTAAAGTTGTAATTTAAAAAACAATGGCATCAGAATTATCTGAAAAAGTAATAAAATATTTCCAAGTGAAATATTTTTACACACATTCAATTACAAATTTCCAAAAATCTAAAATTATAAACGTGAATAAATAAAAAATTCTCTTTCCATGTTCAAGTGATTCAACATTTAAATTTAGAAATTTTCGCTAGACATATACTGCTACATATTTGAATACCTGAGTGTATATTTATGTACTTCCTTCCTTTTTTTACTTTATGACAAAAAAAAAATAGTGCGTCGGCAACAATCTTCTTTAAATTTGATAATCTCATAAATAAAAACTCATACAGGAAACGATAAATCAACAAAAATTTGTTTAATGTCAAACATGCATAGCATTTTATCTAAGTGAATGCATCTTCAACTTATTTTTAATTGTATGACTAAAAGCAGAAAAAAATTTACGTATATTTTCACCCACGCAAAATTCTCAGCTGATTCCATCATCATTTTTAATTAGTCTGAAAATTTTATTTCAGTTTAATCGTGATGGTTTTCTTGTACTTGAGGATTTTTATACTCCTGCTGAAATCAATGAAATGCAAAAAGCTGGACGTGCATTACCTTCACAAGCACCAAAAGAAGATCGTTGTGCTTTTCAGAGTCAGGTAAAATGCAAACAAAATTTTATTTAAATTTTGAAAATTAAAAAATTTAAAAATTTTTCCAGCAACGAGATAAAAAATATTTTCTAGAATCAGGTGATAAAGTTCGATACTTTTTTGAAGCAACTGCATTAGGACCAAACAATGAATTGATTATGCCAGAAGAGTTTTCACTCAATAAAGTTGGTCATGCACTTGGTGTTGAACATCCAGTTTTTAGAAAATATACATTTGACAATAGAATAAGAGAACTTTGTTGGCAGCTTGGTTTTCAAAAACCAGCTGTGACACAAAGCATGTATATGTTCAAAAATCCTGGAATCGGTGCAGAAGTTACTGCACATCAAGATGCAAGTTATATGTATACTGAGCCTTCATCTGTTGTTGGTTTCTGGATTGCATTAGATGATGCGACTCTCGAAAATGGTTGTTTAAGATTCATCAGAGGATCTCACACAAATGGTGTTCATCGTCGATATATGAGAAATAGTGATCCAAATTCGGAAGATGTTTTAATATTTGATAAGCCAGCTCCAATTTATCAACAATCAAGTTTCACTGCAGTACCTGTTAAAAGCGGTAAAATTTTCTAATAAATCTTAAACTTTTTCTTATCGATTTTCTTTTTAGGTACACTTGTTGTTATTCATGGATCAGTTGTTCATCGAAGTGATCCAAATAGATCTCAAAAATCTCGTCATGCTTATACTTTTCATGTTATCGAAACAAAAGATACGAAATATAGTCCTGATAATTGGCTTCAACCAAATGAACCTTTTCCTATTCTATATGAACGTTAATTGATTTATAAATTGAAAACTTTTATTATTGAGAGAAAAATAGGGTTTGGCATTATGCAGATAAGAATAATATTTTTCTTATTATTCATTTTTATAAAATTATCGTCATAATTCTTCTTCTTCTTATTTGCATAATGCCGAACTCTAGAGAAAAATAAAATATCAATTATGAACTGTAGATGTTGATGTTTTCTTTTTCTTTTCTTTTCATTCATTCATAAAAAAATACAATAACAAAGATATTCATAAGGAAAACTCTTGGTAGTTTCATTCAAAATTTTGACCGTTGAAAATATAATTTTAAACTTGTTTTCACACCTTTTTCCGAAATAAGTTTTCGAAAATAATTCTTTTAATATAATCATAATATTTTAAGATTTTAGCTGAAAGATGTGAAATTAAGTCTAATTTAGTTTAATAACAACATCTTTTGCATCTGTGCAAAATTATTAATAATTAGCTAAATCGTGTTATTTAAGTTTTTTATTAAAAAATTTTTCAAATTTCAAATGATTTTAAAAAAATCGTAGTTGTATGTCACAGACTTTTTTAAAAGTTTCTAACGGTCGATTGAAACTACCAGGCAAAAACTAAAAGTTTTATTGAAAAAAATTATTTGAGAACATAAACTAAATAATTTCTTTTAATTCATAGATAATTTTATGTGCATTGTGATTTATTACAATATTATCAAGTGAAATTAAATCAAGTTTATTTAAAAGTTTTCTAAATAAAAAAAGATTATATAAAAGAAAAAATGTCGAGAAATTTTCCGAAAAATATTGCAAAATTTAGTAAAAGTCAATTGGAAATTTTTCTTCAATCTTTTGACACTGTTTTAACTGATTGTGATGGTAAAATTGACAGATTAAAAATTCAATTTATGAATAAAATATTATTTTAAAAAGTTCAATGCACTGAACATATAATCAGCTGTTTTTTGTTTATTTTTAAATAAATCAGGTGTTTTGTGGCGGTATAACAATGTCATCGAAGGAAGCAATACAGTTATCAATAAGCTTGTTGATATGGGCAAACGTGTCTTTTTCGTTACCAATAACAGTACAAAAACTCGCGAAGAACTGGCTGAAAAAGCTAAAGTCATGAACTTTAATGTTGGATTTGTAAATATTGTTGCTAATAAATTTATATTTAATTTTATATATCAAAATTTCTGTTTAGGATAATATGATATCAACTTCATATCTCGCTGCACATTATCTTAAATCTAAAAATTTCAACAAAAAAGTTTACATTGTCGGTAGCACTGGAATCTCACATGAACTTGATGCTGTAGGAATTTCACATACAGGCGTTGGACCAGATCCTTTAAACGAATCTTTAGTGAAGATTAAAGAAAATTTTGTACCAGATCCTGATATAGGCGCTGTAATTGTTGGCTTTGATGAACATATTAGTTTTCCAAAATTGATGAAAGCTGCTACTTATTTAAATGATAAATCAACAATTTTTATCGCTACAAATACTGACGAAAGATTTCCAATGCCAAATTTTGTCATTCCAGGTACTGGTACTATGGTGAGAGCAATTGAAACTTGTGGAGAAAGAAAAGTAAAATTTTTTTGATTAATTTTAATTTAATTCAATTAAAAGTTTAAATTCTTTATCGTAGGCTATTGTTATGGGAAAACCTGAAAATTGGCTTTGCGATATTTTTTTCAAAGATGAAACTAAAATAAATGGCAAACGATTTTTAATGATTGGAGGTGAGAAAAAATTAAAATTTGTAGTAAATATTTTAAAATTCTTCTCACTTTAGATCGACTTAATACAGACATTTTATTTGGAAAGAAGAACAATATGCAAACATTATTAGTTGAAAGTGGAGTTCATAAAATTAGTAAAGTGAAAGAAATTATTGAAGAAAGTAAAAATTTAGATGAAGATTTAGTCAATCAAATTCCTGATTTTTATATTAATAAATTAGGCGATCTTTTTAATATTATCAATTAAATAAATCAAATTTGTTCTATAAAAATATGAAATAAAATTTACTTAATAGCAAAATTTGTAATATAAATAAATTATTTTTAAACAAAAATAAAAATTTAATGTGAAATTTACAAAAAATTATCAAAGAATAAAACACTGCTAATAATTTATCATTATTATTTTTTCATGGATTTTGTATACTTAAAAACATTTCAGTTAAATTCAAAGTATACACTGAGAAAAAAGTTTTTTACTGGCATAAAGTTTGTGCCAATAAAGCATAGATATGAGCCCTAAAAAGCAAACTTTATTAGACTCATAAAAATTTTTATGACGCCTTTAAAAGTTTTCTATCACTTATAAAAAATTTTATGAGTCTAATAAAATTTGCTTTTTAGGGCTCATAACTATGCTTTATTGGCACAAACTTTATGTCAGTTAAAAAACTTTTTTCTCAGTGTATTGAACTCGATCAATATCTTCTAAAGAGATAAATTTCTTGCTATACCAATTAAAAAAGTTAACTGAGCAGGCAGAGATTGCACTTAACTCATGAAATTTGTATTCATCTAAATCTTCTTAGTAAGGTAAAAGAAAATAATGATAATTTCGAAAGTCATTTTTAATAAATATTCAGCAATTCAAACAAGTGAAATTAAAATTTGCAATTGACATTAATTTAATTTTTCTCATTTTAAAAGTTATTAAATAACACAAAAAATTTAGTTTGAAAATTTTTGAGAAATTTCGTTTTAAATATTAAAATTAATTAGAACGACATATTTTGGATTTATGAAATTTTTAAAAATAATCAATCAACTTTAAGGAGTTGTTGACTCTATAAAGGTTAAAAAATCATATTTATTTTATATAAATGAAGAATAAAACAATTAGCCAAAAAAGTAGCTTAATAAACAGAAACAAGGACAAAGATTGATCATATTCATATTTTTCTAAGATTGAAATTCAAATTATATAGCTTATATAATAGTAAAATAATTGAAAAATTTTAGATTTCTTCCATATCCAAATGATATCCAAGAATAACATTTGCTGTTTTATACTCCTATTTAATCTTTAATAATTTTTCTGAACTTTGATTTCCTTAAAAGTTCAATATTTTAATAATCAATTTCTTTTTGAAATCCAGTTCTTTATGATCATTTTTTTTATATAAATATCAGTTAAAAACAGAGTCCGAAATTGTTTGCGATTAATTAAAGTTGCAACTAAATTTTATTTGATTAAATATTTCAACCAAAAATCAACTAAAATTAAGTCTAATAATTTCTTATTTTTAGTCAACTAAATTTTGTTTGATTTTTGGTTGAAATATTTAATCGAATAAAATTTTGTTAAATTGAGTCATTTGCAACTAAAATGTCAAAAAATTTCGGACTCTGGTTAAAAGAATAATTTGATTATGATGTGACATTTAAGACAAAATTTATACAAAAATAAATTAAGATTCTTAAAACTAATAAAATACTATGGAATGAAACATTTGGAGCTTTTTAATACTTTTTTTAAGAGCAAGAAAAGTTTGATTTTCTGTTGATTTTTTTTCTTCTGAGTATTCATGCTTGTCTTTTAATTCATAAATTTATCTTTTTATGATTCGTAAAATCTTTATAAATTTAAAAAATTAAAAACTTCGATTTTTTTAATGAAACTTTACAAGCTAAAAATTTGGTTTTAAAAATTTGCGCATGTCAAAAATATCCCCACTACTATTTCTTTCCCTCTACTATTAAAACGAAAAATTTTCACCCCTCCACTTTTATCTTCGTATTTTTTTCATTTTCGAACTTAAAACAAGCAAAAACATTTATGAGAATTTTCGTGTATATTTTAAATATTTCAACATTATTTTGAAATGATTTGACTTCATCACTTTCACTTTTTCCTCTCCTCTCTTATTTTGAATGTGCATTTATTTAGCCAATAAATTATTCATCAATGAAATCGAGAGGAAAATCTTTTTTTTTGTTGACCCGATCTAAATCGAAGCTGAGATGACATTTCTAATCGATGAATGGCAAATTTCTTTTTGCTTTAAATTCTATCAGCGTGCTGGCATATGTATACATAAATTCAATGCATAAATTGGAAGCTAATGGGCTTTGCTTATTGTCATCTAATCGATGAATGTGAATGAAATATTTAAAAGGCAAACAAAATGTGATGAGAATAAAATAAGGAGGAAAAATTTCGTCTTTATATGATTTATGACAACTTTAAAAAATATTTTTCAGTCTCAATAAATTGACCTCTTTTATTTGCCTCAATACACATAACATATAAATGAATTAAATTTCTTTT
>JACWBX010003476.1:0-23210 GCA_014622435.1 Polypedilum pembai
ACAAGTTTACGATCCCAAACCCAGCCCATTTTGTACCAGAAATCTATGATGACAGCAGATAGATTGTAGTGACCAATATCACCAAATTCACCAGTGCGATAGTCGTAGGGAAAGACGTGATGGTAATTGTGATAGCTAGAATAAAAATTTTAATTATAAATATTTTTTTAAATTTTATATTTAACTCACCCTTCTCCAAATGAAAAAATAGTGCAAGCAATGTTATCAGTTGCTGACTGAGCTTTATCATAAGGACGTTTTCCAATGAAGTGATTAGCACTATTAGTGAAATTTAATTGTGTAAAGTTGATGGCAAAACGTGTGACAAAGCAGACCCAGAAAGCAATTTTAAATGATTCGCCCCAGAAATAGCATGGAATGAGAACTGAAGCGAAGTTGAGAAGTGTGAAAAGATATGAGTAGTACTTGTACTGGAACATCAGGTCTTTATCAGCCTTAATATCATCCATATCAATGCGTTTCATCTCAGTTTCACATTCTGGATGGTATGAAAGACAATACCAGCCAACTAAAAGAAAAGTTGTCAAATAAAAATAATTTTGAACAATTTCAAATCGTCAGCTTGGTGACCAACATTCCAAAATAACATTTCTTTTATCTTTAAAATGTGCAGAAGCTATATTGAAATCATCAATGTAAAGACTTGCCATTAAATAATGTCAATAAAATATGGAAAAAATTAATTTGGTTAGAAAATTAAAGAGTTTCTTTCTGAAATATTTCCTTTTCAGTTAAATTTTGATTTTGAAAATTACAATAAATTTTTAAAAATTTCTTTAAAAGTTTAAATTCTTTTCGTTTTAAAAAAATTTATTCACTTAGCAGCGTAAATTCTTATTTGATTTGATTTTAGTTTTCTTTTGAATGTTTAGTTTAATTATTTTTCAAATATTCCAACTCAATTCATTGATTGCAATTCATCATCTCTCGTTACTATACAGTCACATAAAGTAATTGTACTAAAACGTCATTGATAACACGTGACTCACATTGTGTGTTTGCTTTTCATTATAAAAAACCAGACACTTAACTCGATCTCATTTTATTTTTCTCTTAATCAGCTGAGTTTTTTGCACTTTAATGGACTTTGAAATATTTCTTTCTTTTATATCTTTATTCTTTTGTTTCATCAAGAAGAAATCAGCTAGACTTGAAAAAAGGTTCAATGTCAAAAAAAATAATTCTACACATGCGAGTCTACCATCTTATCTCTGAACGAAAATTTTTAAAAATAAACATTATGAATCCTACGTCATAAGACTTACCATGTGCAAAAAAGAATCCGCGATTTCTAAAATGAAAAAAAAAAAACAAAATAATTAGTAATATGCCACGCCTTTGTTTGTTGATAATTACGTATGTGTAGCGTGTGATAAGATTAATTATAAATTTAGTAAAAACTTACTAATTTCAAATTTTTTAAATGAAGTACTCAGACCCAAAATTCGACAGATGAGAAAGTAAACTTATTAGTAAATTTACTCAAGTAACAAAATTTACTTTCTCATTGAATAAATCATGCGATGATTTCGAACTCTGGAAGTTATTGAAAGATAAAACTTGATGCATTAGAGTTGAAATTATTGATTAAAATTTTTTTGTCAAAGTTGTTTTCATAGTAACAGCTTAAACTAAGTTTAATGTTTTGAAAATCAAGTAACTGGGGGCTTGAATTGCAAAACTTTGTTGAATGTTAGAGATCTCAACTTCACGTCTCTAAAATAATTCAAAATAAATCTGTAAACATTATTTTACAGTCTTTTCCAGAAGACTTCTTCAACAATAAAAAAATGATTGAAAAATACGAATAAAGACTTCTTTCAGGACAACTTTTAATAATGCAGGTATATAAAGAGCCTGTTGACTTCTGTAGAGAGTTTAATAATTAGAGCTCTTATCAGACAATAAAGAAACGCTAATTTTATTCTTGATCTAAATGTACGTGTCAAATTGTCTATTAGCGTGCTTTTTTAACAGATGTTTGATAATGCTTTTTATGAAGTGAAAACAATTCTTAAAAGCGAGAACAGAAAAACATTAAAATTTAGAATTTTTATATGAAACTATCATAAAATTTTTTTGTTAGAATTTTATTCTCTTGCATTCTATTTAAAAAGTTTTTTCTAATATTTGCTTTGTTTTAATTATCTTTATTAAGAGCTCTCACCCTTTGAGAATAAACAAACTTTTTAGTTTATTTACTGAACTTCTGAATTTTATCTTATCATTGCAAAAAGAAATGAACAAAGATAAGATAAATTTAGTAAAAATAGCTCAAAAAGTGCAACTTATTTTTATTTCTTTGTTATTTTTGGGTCAAAAACCGAAAATTTTCTTATACTTGTCTTATCAAAATTTGATAAATTTATTTTTTCTTGTTTTGATTGATAAATAAAAAAAGTGCTTTTAATGATGACTTTGTTCATTTTATTTCGAATAACATAAATAAAAATATTTAAAAACTCAAAACTCTAAAGTATTTTCTAAATTGAGGAGAAAAAGATAATTAAAAATTTTGTTTTGCGAAAATGTCAAATTTAAAAGGTTTCAAATGTCTATTGGAATATTTACTCATGTCTCAATTTCAATCGACAAATAAAAATGAAATTTTCACTCTTCCGTAACAGCACAATATCAAATTTCGCACAAGCTACAATACATGTCAATTATCCTATTTTGCTTCACCCTTTTTTATAAGTCTAGCATAAATAAAACCATGGAGAATCAACTGATGTTAGTGTAAACAGAGTAAGCATTTAATTTCAGAAATTTCAATAAAATTTTTTGATAATTTCATAGAGTTGAATAAATTAATAAAAAAAAGTTCATTGATACTCACACATCAAGTGGATCCTTCAACGTTTCAGAAAATTTATGATGAACTCGATGAATTTGAACCCAATGAAAAATCGATGACTGTAAATATAAAAGAAAAGGCTGATAAGCAAAAAATATACTACGAACAGATGTTTGTTTGCATGACTTGACAACGTGCTTAAAAAAGTGTTTGTAATCGTCATTTGGATTTACTTTGATTATTGAAAGTCTTGATAAGAAGTTAAAAGAAATGATTGAATAGTAAGAGGCTCATACGATTGAGTTAAGAGAAGCTTGATTGGATTCTACTTGTTATTATCAAATTAACTGGGCGTGAGAGCCAATAGAATGTGAAATGTTAATATTAAGGTTGAATTAAATAGCTTTTTGATGAATTTTTTGAATTTAAAATATTTGAAAAATCAAACAGAAGAAAAATTTCAAACTATCTTTTGTTTAAAAATTTAAAAATATCAAATTTTAGTTTAAAACATTTAGAGAATTAAAAATTCATTTCTAGTTTAATTTTTTCTATTCAGTAAATTTTCCAAACACCTCCACGTAACATCATTTCATCACGTTTTTAACCTTGAACTTATAAAAGTTGCACTTGCTGATTCACACTATTATTCAATTACTCAAACAATTTTCACTCTCTTTCGTACGTCATTCAAAATAAACCGGTCACGCTATCATAAATGATATGTTTTTATTTCAGTTTTTGTTACTCACTTGACCAGCCATTGTGTAAAAAAAGGTGAGGAGCAGCTTGATTGCACGAGTACATTTGAAACTTCTGTGGCTCCACAATCTGTGAACACCGATTGTAACACCCAAATTGCATAAGCATGTCAGGAAGAAAACTAAAGAAGAAAAGTAGAAAGTGTTTTAAAATTGAGAATTCAATGAAAAATCATTTAAAATTGATGAAAGTTATTGTAATTTTTGAGATCTTGAAGCAGCCGCTATACAAACAGCCAAACAAAGTGAAATTAGAAGCTCCATTTTCTAAACAAAAATGCGTTAAAAAGGAGTTTTTTAATTATTTTTATAAAAATTGCATCCTTGGAGTTTTTGCAAAAATTTTTAATTAATTTTCAATTAAAAGATTTGCAAAAGATGTGAACTCTATCTTAATCAAGGGGTGCAAACTCCATCAAAAAAAAAAAAATCAAAAATGCAAAAATATTATCCAAAATTGCACTACTCTGACTTGCTTATCAAGAATTTTAACTGCTTGATCTAAATAACAAAATTTTTATCAAAAAATCAAGAATTCTAACAAAATAGCAAAAAATACTATCAAATTAACAAGAGTTCACACCGCTTGATCAAAAATATATCAAATTACCAAGAGTTCATATCTTTTAAATTTGAAATTAAATAAATTTCAAGTTTCGATCAAAAGTTTAAAAATTCTAACTGAAATTTAATTTAAAGAAAACAACACTAACAAAAAATTTCTTCTTTCTAAAGAAATAAAAAGATCAAAGAACTTCCACAAAAAGAAGAACCGAAAAAAAAGAACGAAGATCACACGAAGGGCAAATTCGATTTGCACAAAAAACAAGAAAATTTTTTAAACTTCTTTTTAACTTGTACTCACAGTAAATGAAAGTTTTAAGTTGCAATTTGAATGTAATGATATAATAAAGTCCAACGAAGAAACCAAGATGAATAAACAAGTTGACAGCAACGTTACTCCATTGAATTTCAGCACGGAATGGTACATTTGACTTTAAATTATCATCGTTTTCCGCTCTCATCACATTTTTATGTACTTTTGCGTCTGGTGCCCTAAGATTTAAAAGTTTTACTTTAGTTATGCAAGAATTTTATAAAATATTTAAATTTTACATTTTTTCTTCCTATTTTTTAATTAATTAAATTTTCACAAACACAAATAAAAATTAAAAAGTCTTGCAACGGGAAAGAATTGAATTTGCTTCAATATCCCGAGACTGTTGCACGTCAACTGTTCATTCTATAAAAAGTTTCTGAATTTTTTTGCACATACAAAAATGAGACAGTGGCGTAGATGCCGGCTTGCATAACATGTGTTTATGAAAGCTTTGCAATGTCAGTGCCACTGTGTTAGAATAGAATGTGAAATGAGAGAGAAAAAATGTAAGTAAGTATTTGAGCGTCTGACACACATATACAAAAATGTCAAAAAAGAGAAAAAATGTTGAGTAAAACGAGTGAAGGGCTTAATTTAAAAATCATGTAAAAAATTGTTTTATAATAAATTTTTAATTTTAAGGATGATTTCCTGAGCGTTGCAAGTGACTGCTTCGAAGCGTATTCCGTCACATAACATTTCAATCATCATTCTGACGATACTATTAATGAAGACAGGAGATGAGCCTGACGTTCTCGTAATATTTGTCGGTGGAACTAACCATTTATACTGCGATCCTATAGCAGTAAGTTCTGAGCGTGAGAAATACCTGAAAATTAAAAATCTTCATAGATTCCACCTCGGGGTTCAAACATAAAACCATTCGAACACTTTTAATTAGCTTAATATAACTTTTTTAATCCAAATGTTTTAATAAATGCAAAAATTTATTCTTTCATTACCGTTTGTCAATTACAATTTTTATTAAATTAATTAATTAAATATTTTAAAATTTTTGACATTAATTTTAGATAGAACCATTAACAATTCAATTAGCATGTATACATGGAAACTTTGCTTATATGTATAATTTAATACATTCAAAATAAAAGTGAGTGAATAAAAAGAAAATAAAAGCATGTCACAAAATAAATAATTTTCAGCAATTTGCATCAAGTCTATCACACATATGTTATTATTTTGATACATGTAAATTTCTCACAGAAAATAACTCGCAGTGAAATTTCTTTTTAAGAAATGACATTTGGTTGCTACATGATTTCAAACATTTGATCATTTAATGTTCATGTCATTTTTTATAATTTTAACATGATATTTCAACAGTTATTTATGTTATTTTATGTTAAACAATATCCTTGTTATGTAAGCGATAAAATAAATATTTTTCTATTCTATTTCTTATGAATATTTCTCAGTTCTAAAGAAGATATTGCTGGAAGTATTTATTTGATTTCACTAAAACTTTATAGAGAGCATAGATAGCTTGATAATTGTTTTGTGTGTCTAACGGAATAGGATTAAAAAGTAAAAAGGCATTAGTTTACATGTCCTTGAACTAGTAATAGCTACAGATACGTAAAATCGTGAAATGCAGTAAAATACTTGCTTTTCTTGCAGTTTGATTTTTAATTGAGTTAATTAGAAATCCAGGCGAAGAAATTTAACTGAGAAAAAAGTTTTCTAACTGGCATAAAGTTTGTGCCAATAAAGCACAGTTATGAGCCCAAAAAATCAAATTTTATGAGACTCATAAAAATTTTTAAAAGTGTTAATAAAATTTTATAAGCGTCATAAAAAATTTTATGAGTCTAATAAAGTTTGCTTTTTTGGGCTCAAAACTATGATTTATTGGCACAAACTTTATGCCAGTTAAAAAACATTTTTCTCAGTGTTGATAATCGTTTATGATTTTTTTGCTATATTTTACAATCTCTTATCACTTTTTCATGATTTTTCATGAATTTTCCTAATCTAGACAAAAGCAATACGTTTCGATACATTATTCTATTTCTGCAAAATGCTGAAACTAAATAAATATTTTATAAAACTAAATCGCTTTCGACTTTCTGCAAAAAATGATAGTTTTCAGAAAATTTAAGTTAATTTTTCTTTCTTCTTAACTTTCTTAACTGAATAACCATATTTGGCTGTCATTTCTTTCTACGATGTTTTAAGAAAACTGCAAAAAACAATTAGTTGATGAATAAGATTATAAGAGATTATAAAATTTTCTTATCAGCAGATTTTAATAAGTTTATTGTACTAAATTTTTCTTTGTTCAATTTTACTCAATAAATTTAAATAGTTCAAAAAATTATTTGTTATTGAAAAACAATTTTATGATCTAAACAAAATTTTATGCAGTGTGAAGCATTTTTGATGAATTTTGTTGATTCCATTTGAGCTAAATTTTACAACTGAATTGCATCATATAAATGTCGGCATTCTGCTATAAATTCAGGATCATTTTTTGCATTCATCATAGTCTCATTTGTGTAGTAAAATCATAATGAAGGCTAAAATAAATTTTAAACATTTTTACTTTGTGCTGCTTCTGAGTTTGCATTTATTTTGTGTCATAGTGTCACAAAATATTGAACATGAAAATGTGAAAAATATTTTGAGATTCACAAATGACCAAAGAGTGGTGGTTGATATTGAACCATTAGAGAAAATGTTAGAACATCCTGAAGTGAAAGATCGCAAAATTGTTGTTTTTTCTACGCTTGGAAGTCAGAAAAATGACTTTTTTGAATATTGCTTGAAGTTCATGTACTCGAACGTAAGTTTTATTTTTTTTTTATAAAAAACTGTTATAGATCACCGAGCCGACAGATAATCTGCAGATAAATTTGCGGACAATCTGCAGATTTGTCTGCAGTTTATCTGCTCGTGTCTGCAGGTTTATCTAAAGACTATCTGTCGGCTCGGTGACCAACAACCCTTAAAACTTTACCATTATAAAAATATTTTTATAACTTTTGTAGTACGATTCACTTTATTCTCTTAATAATCAACCTAATCAGATGAATTCATTTGAGATGCGGTCAAATAGTTACAAAAATGGAATCACAATTTGGAATGACGTGTTCTTATATGAATTGCCAATAACTGGTGAAAAACTTGCCATCATTTTGATGGAGACTCAAGAATTTTTCAACAGCACTTCACCAATGAATAATTCAAAAATTTTTGCTCTTGGGACTTTGATTTCATCAATTCAAGTATTGAACATTAATGGGGTTTTAGACAATGATCAAATGGAATATTTTAAGTTTGCAACCGAATTTGCTAAGCTTTCATCAGCTGACAATCCTAAAACATCACAAAAACCATTCCAAAAGTTGATGCTTTTAATTAGAGACTTTGTAAGTGTTCAATTTATAAATTCAAACTTTTCTTTTTAGTATTTAAATAAATTTCAGACTGTTAATGATGATTTCACGTCTGGTGAGCAAAAATACATGAAAGATATTTTCAATATTAATCAAAATTATGAATCAATCCGTTCACTTGTCAAGGATTCATTTGATGAAATAATTTTTTCACAATTATCAAACGGTGAGTGTTAAGACAAAGAAAAGTTTTTTTCATATTTATCAAATATTTTTCATTCCAGTGTCTAATGATAATTTTGAAAATAAACTCAAAGCTTTCGCTGAAAATTTTCTTTCACCAAATCAACTTGTCATCAAAAAAGTCAATGGAGAAAAATTGAACTCTTTTGAATATCTTGGCTATGTTCAGAAATATTTTGAACTTTACAAATCTCAAAAAATTCTGCCAGACACTAAAACACTTTATGCAGCAGCAGTTGACTATCAAATTAACAGCTTAATTAGCGAATGTTTGACTCATTACAAATTTTTCATTAACAAACGCATGGAAAAACTTTCAAACATTGATCAAATCCCAAATATTCACAATTCTAGCTTTAACAAGACAGTTTTATGTTATCAAAATATGAATAAAATGGAAAACACAGTCAATTATAAACAATTTGAAGAGAATTTAGTGAAGGAAATTGAAAAAGCTTACAATCAATGGAAAAAAGAAATTGAAGCAAAATTCGAAAACATTGAAGATGAAAACGAAAGAAAAGTAATTTCACAGTTGGAAGCAAAAATCAATCAATGCATTTTAAACATTGAACTAAACAACATAAAAACAGCAATTGAAATTTTTGAAGAAATCAATGATGAAAACCAAATTGAAAGAATTTCAAAAGAAATTTATTCAAAAAATCCCAAAAACATCAAATTTTTGTTGAAATTTGTAAGAAATTTGTCAAACTTGAAATGGACAGGAAAAGCTTACAAAACACTTCAAAATTATATCAATGTTGAACATTTAATGATGCTGGCATTAAATGTAAAGGAAACAATGAGTGATTCAAATTTTCAAAGAGCAAATGAAGAAGATAAAAATTTACTGGAAGAAGTTAAAAGCAATTTTATGCCAGCAATAAAAGCTATCACATGGGGAGGAGTGTCTTCAATTCGTAATTATCATTTCAATGAATTTTATTATGCCGAAGCAGATCATTATAATTATGATGGACAAAGAAGAAATTTATTTACAAGAAGAAATGGTGAAATGCCAAAAGACAGTTATTGGGAATTTTTAGATGCACCAAATGGTTACAGATATATAAGACATGCTATAAAAAAAGAATATCTTTATGCTGATACTGATTTTTATGCATATGATTCAGATAGACGAAATGTTTTTACTTGGATACCAAAAAATAAATTAGATGAATCGTTTCAATGGGAAATGATTTTTATGCCATTACATGGTGTGCCTTTATTTCTCTTAAAAAACCGATTATATGATGAATTTTTATATGCTTTTGATGACCCAGGTCCTGATCAATATAGACGGCGAGTCTTCACGTGGAGAAAGAAAACTTTTGATACACAAATGTTTTGGAGTTTTTAATGACATTGAAAAAAAATAAAATATTTGAATAAAGTGAAATTTTTGAAAATTTTGATAAAAATTTAGATTTTTGACAGAGCGCAAATCCCTTGGATTGTGTAATTGTTGATATATTTTATTAAATGATTTTTGTATGTTCATATCTGTCAGATAAGCAGAAAAAACAGACACTTTGACATGTCTAGTCCGAGCAGGAATCGAGTTCACGTCTCCTGATTGCTGTTCAAGTACTTTTTTACTCGCGGACATCTCAAAGTCTGGCAGACTGCTAAGCTAAACTTTTATCTACTTAAGTTATTATTTCTGACAGAAACTGCTTCGTATTTGCAACAATTCCAATGAATTTTCAAAAACCTTTTGATTCATAAAATAATTATATCAAAAAATTTCATAACGTTCACAAAAAATTCAAATTTATTTTCAAACCGCGCCCTTCCTATAAAAATATTTTGAGTTTATGTCATTCCCCTTGAATTTATTTTTAGTATATTTATAAAGTATGAGTCATACGACATTTTACATTCACTTTATTTAAGTCCGTGAAAGAATTCAGATAGTAAAAAAAGAATAAAGTTTTAAATTGTGGAATCGTTTGACCTAAAAAATATTTAAAATCATTTTAAAAGTGAAAAATAAATAAAAATATTAACAAAATATTAAAAATTTAATAAAAATGAGAAACCTTCGAGGAAGTGATCAATCTAAGGCAGTAGATAATAACTCAAATATGATGAAAAGACCTCTTACACTTGATCTTAACAAAAAAGTCAATGTAGGCGGAAATCAGCTGTTATTGACAACACCAGATGTAGAAAAAATGATCATAAAGAGTCCAGAATTAGAAAATTTTATTCTTAATGCTGATACACTTCAAACACCTGGACAAATACTTCCAACACCTTCAACTTCTACTGTATTTCCTCCTAAGGTAATTTTTTTGTTAAAAACTCAAATTCTAAGTTTGAAAAATTTAATTTTGTTTAAAATATTTTTCCAAAGTCAAAATTTTTATCTAAAATTTAATTTTAGATCACACAAGAACAAGAAATGTATGCAAAAGGATTCGAAGAAGCTCTCAATAAAATAAAAACACAACAAGAAGGAACAATAGTAACAGTGCCAGTTCCAACACAATCAATAACAAAACCAACACCAAGTATGAGTGGTGGTGGAATCAATTACAACGAGTCAGATAGTTCAAATTTGATTATTCAACAAATTAAAGAAGAACCACAACAACCACCAAGTCCTCCACAGGAACAAAGTTTAAATCCTATTGACATGGAATCACAAGAAAGAATTAAATTGGAAAGAAAAAGGCAAAGAAATCGTGTTGCTGCCTCAAAATGCAGAAAACGTAAACTCGGTAAGAAACAATTTTAAATTTTTAGAATTTTTTAATTTTCTGAAAAATTTTTGTTGAATTTAGTTTAATTTCTAAAATGTAAACCGCATAAAATCACTTCGTTTCCGCCTCTTGATAAATTTGTAACATAATTTTAACTTAACTTCCTTTTATCTCATTCCAGAGAGAATTTCAAAGCTTGAAGATCGCGTAAAAGTTCTCAAAGTTGAAAACCATGAACTTGGTGCAGTTTTAGTCAACCTCAAGCAGCATGTTTTTGATCTTAAACAGCAAGTTATTGAACATCATCAAAATTATGGATGTAAAATTACGTTAAAAAACTGAGATGAGGAGAATGCTGTGGTTGAAGAAGAACAGCAACAGCAAATTAGTGATGAAAGTTATGAAGACGAAGAAGAAGAAGAAGATAGTGACAAAAGTTGAAAAAATTTTTGTTTGTAAGTAAATTTTGTGCGGTCAAATGAAGGTGAAGATAAAAAATCAACAAGTGCTTGGTCTTAGGCCATATTCAATGCAATATATTTTAATGCTTAGCGTTTTAGAATTTTAAATTTAATGAAATTTATGAGAAATTTTTAAAGCAAACAGAAATTTAATTTTTAAAAGAAAATTTAAAAAATATTTTTCAACCAATATAAAATTTTGACGATTTTTTCAATGTTTACTTTTTGAAGTAATCAAAGAGATGAAAATTTTCAAATCTATTTTAAATAATTTTGTTCATAATTAGCAGAGCTTGAAACCGTTTTGGCGATTAATTGTCAACTATATTTGATAGATTAAAAAAGAAAATCTATTTATTTTTTTTAAAGTTTTTTGATCGATAAATTTAGTTGATTTTCCTTTGAAATAGATTTAGCTGTCAACTCTGAGTTGTTAAACTTCTGGTCCGTAGCCAGTAGCTAATTTATTCTAGCCAAATGGCTACTGTAGTCAAAATCTACTGAAGAAAAAAGCCAAAAGCTGCAAAGTTGATTCTACTTTTTCAACTCTAGTTGGTTTTAGCTTCTTTGCAATTAAAATTCAAAACGGTTTTAAAATCTTACAGCTAGTAATAACACACAACAATAAGAGTTTGTAATTCTTGATTTAATTTAAATTAATTGTAAATTAAATAAATTTGTAAAATGTTTTTGAATTTTTATGTTCATTGAATTTCCTTTATTTTTTAAACACTCAAATAGTGAATTATAGAGATAAAAAGATGAGTTGACTTTTTATCAGCGGTTGTTTAAAAAACCTCAAAGTTATCATTTTTCAATGATTTAAGATTTCTCTAAAATTCTAATGAAATCATCAAAAGTTTAATTTTTTAAAACCACAAAATTATGTATTATAAAGAATTGTCTTTGCTTACTACACAGACAAATTTATATCCGCAACTAAGGGATTTGACAAAATTTTTTATGTAAAGTCCGCCCCAAAAATCTGCCATTAAAGCAAATTTATATAAGGATTGCGGACTGTAAAATGACTGTGTAAACTTGAAAAAAGATAAAAATCAAAAATTTAATCATGAAAATTTTAAAATTTAGAAGAAAATTTTATAATAAAAATTACAGAGCCTAAATCAGAGGATGGAAACAAAGCGATTTTAAACAACTCTTTTACCTAATTGATTAAAATCTTTTCTTTTTATCCCTAGGCATAAATAATATTTTAAAAATAAAAACTTGTAAATTTGTAAGTAAAAATATTTTAATAAATAAAATTTATAATTAAATTTTTTAATTTTTAATCTATAAGAAAATCTTTAAAGAAAATTTCAGTCAAACATCAACATTTTACAAATTCCAATCTGGTATTTCCTGCGAAACATATCGATGAGTCATCACAAACATTTTTTATCTTTCTTCATTTTCGTTCCGAGAATGTTCGAATATTTGTTAAGGTGTATTTTACGATACATCTATGACGTCATGACAAACGCTCTTTTTTCTGTTTTTTATAAAACACATGAAGTGTTTTTATAGTTTTTTTTTCATTTACGAAATTTTATAGCTTAAATTTTTTTTACTATAAAAATATTTTATGCTTTCATTTACGCTATTGATGAATATAATTAAAAACGTGACTACATTCTGTACAATGTTGAACTTTTTTAATGAAACAATTGAGGAAACCAAGATCTTAAGACTTTTCGATTTCAGTTTTTCTTGACTGTTTAGTTCAAAAAATCTATTTTATTTCTTTGATTAAAACAGAAGTTAGCATTGGTTTCTCTCAATCAATTAAACTTGCTTGACTTAAAATCTATTGGAAATTAAAGAACTTAAAATTGATTTATATTAATATTTCTGTACAAACCAAGAAATCAAAAAGTTTTCAGGTCTCAGAAGAAATCATAAATTTTTTGCAAACTTTTGAAAAATTATATTTGGAATTTTCAATTTCTTATTTATTTTTAAAAGCAATATTCTTACTTTTTTGTAAAGCTTTCAAATGATTGTCACAATCAAATAAAAATTGGTAGCCTAACTGTTTATTTATCTTTTTGAAAAACTTTTTTAATTATAAACATTCACATACGGTTTACTTTAGTTACATTTTCTTTATGTTCTTGAATTTTTTGTTATCTAATTTTCCGGTTTCAGCATCCACTTTCCATCTGTATCTCATTATTGAGTCATCACCAACTATTACAGTCTAAATAAAGATAAAAAGAATTAGAAGTTTAAAAAATTTATGTTAAGAAAACAAAATAAGAGGTTTCGAGTCAAATATTACTTTGTAATTTTCGTTTCGAACGCAAACTGGTCGAACATAAGCAATTAATTTAATTTTATAAAGTTTTCTAATATTTTGTTTATTCAGGGTTGGAAATCTGTGAACAAAATTTTTCTGTGATGATAATTTCCTGATGCTCTATTATGAAACGTATTCCGACACGATTTCAGTCATCATTCCGACGATACGATTAGTGAAGACAGATAATGAGTCTGTCGTTCGCGCAATATTCGTTGGAAGAATTTATCTGTGCACAAATGAAATTCTGTGACAGAAAAAATCTGTACAAAGAAAGATTCTGATCAAAGGAAAATCTTTGACTAAAAAGTTCTGTAAAAATCTGTGACAGAATATGTGCAAAAATTTTGTTTTTTCTAACCCTATGTTTATCATATTTTTTACTTGTCCTAGGATTTTTTTGAAAGAGGAAAAGAGTTTTTGACAAATAGTTATAAAAACATACTTACACATCTACAAGCAGTTAAAACAACACATGATGTGATGATAAAAGTCAATGGAATGATCAAAGCCACAACAGATTGCCAATATTCAACTTTCAAGTCAAATCTCTAAGTAAAATATATTTTTAAAAATTAGTCAAAAATTTAGGAAAATTTTTAAAATTTCAACTTACAGAAGCAGCATAAGTTGTGTTCTCTTTTGTATAATAACAAGGAAATCTTGATGGAGCATTATAATCTTTTCCATCTTTACCAAATTTCTTAAAAAATTCCGCACATTCATTTCTCAATGTATTCACACATCCTTCAAGATTTATCAACAGCAAAGAATTTTCAGCAATCATCAAATCTTTTTCAAATGGTGCAATCGAGTTATCTTTCGTTGAATCATTTTTAAATTTATTTTGAAGAACATCAAAAAAGGTAAAATTTTGAAAGCTTTTAGGTGCCAAAGTTGCTCCATTAATACAATCTGTAGCGTGCATAAAATTGCTTTTTTTACTAAATCTAACTTTATGACATGAAGCCATGAAAATTTTATTTTGTGATTCTTTCCAAATTTCAGTTTGATTAATTACTTCAACTGATGATGAACAATTTGCTGCATAAGCCTAGAAATATTTAAAAAGTTTATTAAATTTTAAGATTTTTTGAAAAACTTACTATATTAAAAATTCTTTAAAACATTTCAACTTAAAGCTTGTTTGTTTGAAAAAATGTAAAAGTTTTAAGATTTTTTGCTAGACGTGAACAAACAAGAAAGAGCAAAAATGATCGACAAAGAGCAACGTATAACTGGGTCTGAATTTTGTGCGTAATTTTGCGTAACAAGAAACGGAAAAAGCTTGAAAGGATTAAATTTTACATTATTTTTTATCCAAACAGCCCCTAAGACACACAAAAATGTAGTCAAAGTTTGTTGAATTCTTCATATAAATGAAATAACGTAATTAATGAACAGCTTCTTAGGTTTAAAAGAACGTCAAACTTTTCCCTTGTTTTTATTGAGTTTTATCGTAGAAAGCATGATTGAATTATTATGTGATAAAATAAACTTCAAATTAAAGCAGTCACATGTAATTTTTCACAGTGAAGTAGTAGTGATCCAACATGAATAGCTCTTTAGAAATTTTTAAAATTATAAATAAATCAACAATTTGAATACTCACATCATCACCACTCATCAACACAACATTTCTATTGTACGTCTCCAAATCTTTACATCTTCTTACACAACCGTGATTTTTATTTGCATATAAACAAAGCCCATTCCGGCAATAAGCAATCGAATTCATTTCCATGCAAATGAAACGACCTCTTTCTGCTGAACAATTAAATTTCAAATTTCTTGCTCGAAATTGACATTTAAAGAATTTTGTGATATCTTGACAAATTCCTTTAGTACAGTTAAATATTCCAGAAATGTTGTAGCATTGATTTGTAATGCATTTGTAAGTTTTTGCTTTTTCTACATCCAAAGTGTTGCAATGAATGTGACTAAAGTTTTTGCAATTCTGAAAATTAAGTGCAGAGCCTGGCTCACGAATTGTAACATTAATTTGTCGACATGGTCCTACACCCTAAAAGAAATTTTAATTGGTAAAATTCGCTTTCTAATTAGAAATTATTTACAAGAAATTCTTCTAAAAATAAACTTTTACGACTCTTGCGTGAAATAAATTTAATTTTTGTGAATTTAAGTCTAACTAACCTTATTAAAGCACCACTCCTTGCATGTTGTCGCTAAACAATTTTTATTGATTCCATTACTTGTTGTTACACACATTACTGGCTCTGTTTCTATTCCTGAGTTAAATGCTCTATATGTTGGAACATGAATTGCGACTAAAAAAATTTTGATAATTCATAATAAAAATTTTGATGGAAAAATTTTACAAATGAATTTTTTGCAAAATTCTAAAAAATAATTAAAAACTGTTTGAACATTTGATAAAATAAAGGAAAGTTTTTGGAATGTCAGAAATATTTTTCTGTAGTTTTGAACTTCAAAGAATTCTTGACAAAAATTTTATTTAAGCATGGAAAACTTCAATTTTGATATTCTTAGAACACATTAAAGCACGTTAGTGCAAGTTTGATCTTTCTTAAATTTCTGATGTTCCTAGATCTAGCACTTAACACTAAAGTTCTAATCCCTTTAATGTTTTTCAAACATTTTTTTTCTGACCAAATAAAAATATTTTCACAGCTTTTTATTGATAAAAACTTTTCTTCTAAGAAAATTTAAATAAAAAACTAAAACACGAAAAATTTCTCTCAACTTATTGTTATTAAGATTTTTTTGCCAACTGTTGCCAAACTTTTGTTGCATTTACGCAAGGAGAGTGATCAGATTTGATTACTTTTCGGATTGTATAATATCCAAAAAACGTATCCACGCAATTTTTCAGGAAATATTATTCACAATTACTTCATAATTAAAAATTTTTTTAAAAATTTGCAATAAGAAATCTTTTTCTATATTACCAGTCAAATAAATCATAGCAGCACATGAAAACATTAAAACCATTTGGCAAATACAAATTGTTCCACAAATGAATCGATCTTGCTCCGGAATTAACTTTTCAACTGATTTTTGCTTTTTCTTTTTCATTTTTAAATTTTTTAATTCTAAATTTTCCTGAGTTGATTTTCTTTCCATATTTATAGTCTAACTAGAATGAAGGAATGAAATAAACTGAGAATAAAATTGTTGTCAATTTTTTTGTTATTCTATTCAAAGTTTTTCCCATGAGAGCTTTAATGCCTATGTTATAACTTGCCTGCCTCATTCACACCTATTGAATATTCATTAATTGCAGCCTAAACTGGAAATTAAGAATTGTAAATGTTTGCATGCAATAGACTTTTTTTTAAAAAATTATATAATTCCTTTTGGTAAAATCTTTCAATCAACAACAATGGATACTTGCTTTCCCTAACAAATTTTGTTTTTTATTTTCCCTTATAAATTTTTAAAAATTCATCTCAAATTCCATTTATTATAAACAAGTTTTTTAATTTTATTTCTGATTTTTGTTTCTCTTTATAAAAATTAAACAGTAAAGCAAAACTCCAAAAATCAGTAATATTAACCGTCAGAGATGTATTAAGAGCGTATTTTTCTTTATACTGATGAAAAATGCGCTAAAAATTTATTTAAAAACATAAAAAATATTTTTACACAAAAAAAAGCTATGCTTGTGCGTAAATTCTCTTGTCTATAACAATTTTCTGGAATGAACTACATTTGCTAGCAAATTGATAAACAACTAAAAAAGTATTATTTGATTTGTATCAATTTTAAATAAGAAACAAAAAACTTTTAACTTAATCATTTTTTAATTTGAGCAATTTTAAAAGCAAACACAATAAAAGCAGAAATAACAGCTGAATTTTTATTAGTTTTAATTCAGTTTCAATAACGAAAATGTTGACAAAAATTTTAGCTTTTGGATTTTTTGTTTTGTTTGCTTACTCGATAGCACTGCCACAAGGTCCACCGGGACAAGGTACACAACAACAAGGTGGATTTGGAGGAAATCAGCAGCAAGGCGGTCCTCAAGGAAACGGACAAGGAATGGGTCATCCTCATGGACCACCGCCTGGTGGTATGAATCAAGGTCAAGGATTTTCTCAGGGCATGAATAGCCAACAAGGTGGCGGTTTTAATGGTGGAATCGGTCCATTTCCAAGTCAGCCATCTTTCAACATGACACCACCAACTACAACAACGACTACTAAATCATCTGGTTAAAATAAACTAAATTTCAGTTAAATTTGAAATGATAAAGTCGAAAATTGTAAAATAAAAATTAGAACAGAAGAGCAAATTGAAGAATTTTTGAATTATATTTTCTGTAATCTACTGTTCAGTTGATGTTTACGATTTGAAATTTAAAAACATAGTTTTATTACAAATATTTGTCAATTTACATTTCATGTCGAACTTCTTGAATATTAGAAATTGTTACAGGGTTACGAACAACGCGATAAAACATTTCAGCTTGATCAAGTGAAGCAATAAAAGATTCATCGTGTGTAATAATAATCAACATAAATCGTCCATCATTACGTTGTGAGACAAGTTCAGCTAAAGCTCTGCTCAAACTTTTGATATTTTTCTCATCTAAATTTGCTGTTGGTTCATCAAGTGCCAAAATTCCACATTTTGCATTGAATGTTTCAGCTAAAGCAATTCGAATAATTAAAGATGCGAGAACTTTTTGACCTGTTGAACATCGACCACGCATTTCTGTCCATTCACCACTAAGTTTTTGCTGCATTACTCGATAATTGTAATTTCTTCTTTTGTCTGATGATGTTGAAGTTTCTTCATTTGTTTTAATTTTTATCAAATCAATGTCATTTCCTTTGTAAATTGAATTCCATAATTCTTTAATCGTTGCATTAATTTGTTCCATTTTTTCCTCATGAAATTGAAGCAATTTTGTTTCTAAAACCATTCGAAATTTGTTCAAATCTGAAATTGTGTATTTTAAAACTTGTTCTTTTGTGACAGATTTTTTAAGTTCTCTTTCAGCATTTTTCAATTTTGAATCTTCTTTTAATTCTTTTACCTTTGCATCAATTTCTTTTAATAAAAATTCTTTTTTCCCAAGATGCTTTTGACGTGCTGATGAAATTGTTGAAATTTCTTCAAGAATTTTTGTCTTTTCTTCAATGATTTTGTCATAGTTTAATTGTTGAATTGTGTCATTTAAAGATGAACATTTTTCTGTGATAATTTTTATTTCATCTTTCAACATTAGAATCGAAATGTTGTCTTGAATGTTGAAAAGTTTTATTTCACTCTTATTCAAATCATCTCGAATTTCTTGAATTGTTTTCTCTTTTTCTTCTAAAATTTTCTCTTTTAAAAGTATTTTCTGCTGCTTTTCATTTATCTCTTCTGAAATTTGATCAATTTTTACCTTTAAATTTTTACTTTCAAGTGTTTGAATTTGTTTACTCAAATTTTCAATTTCAGTTTCATCAATTTTTAATTGATTGAGTTTCAATTGTTGTTCTTGAATTTTTTCTTCTCGATCCTCGTGAAAAATTTTCTTTTTCTGAAGTAAATCTTCCAGCTTTATTTTTAATGATTCAATTTTATGCTCAAAAACTTTCAATTCTTCTTCCAAGTAATTTTTGTCTTTTATAAATTTTTCATTTTCTTCTTTGAGTTTTTCGACTTCTTGCAATTTATTTTGGAATTCATTTTTTTGAATTTGTAAATTATTTAATTCCTCACGAAGATTCATAAAATTTTCATTAATTTCTTGGATTTTATTTTCAATTTTTTTGATGCTTTCTTTTTTTAATTTCATATTCCCAGAATTTTCTTTACGTTTTTCTAAAGCTTCAGTTAACGTCATTTCAGTGATATTTTGAGGCATTTTAAGTTTGATGTTTTCAATTTCTTTAGTTCTGTTGATAATTCCTTGCTGCAAATTGTCAAGCTTCATTGTTTCAGTTAAGACATTTGTTGTTATTAATTCACACAATTGTTTAGGTTCTAACATTAAATTATTATTGCTGTCGATAGTTTCTTGAATTTTATTGATTTTTTGTTCCAGTTCTTTTGTTTTTTCCTCTGTTTCAAACTTTTCTTTCACAAGTTCTTTTAGATTCTCATAAGATGGTTTAATTTCATTCAGTTGATCTAATTTTATTGATTCAGTTTGTAGAACTTTATGAATTGTTGCAATTTTCTCCGGGAGTTGATTGATATTTTCTCTTAATTGACCTTAATAAAAAAAAATATAAAAAATTTTAATTTTTATCAAATTCAATGTCATTAAATTTTCATCATAAAATTCTTTAAAAACTTAAAATTTGTTTGAAATTTTTGACCCGAGCAGTCAAAAACACGTTACGCTTTCTGTATATATGGCTTTAGAAAACTGTTAAACTACTGGTCAGTAGCCAAAATCCAAGTGTAGGCACACAAAAAAGAGCAAGGAAGATCAAATAAAGATCAACAAAGATCATAAAAAAAGCAAATGGAAGCAACAAGAAACAACAAGTGTGAATAAAAGCAAAAATTACAAAGTAGATCTTACTTTTATAACTATGGCCTCTAAAATATCTTTAGAACCGAGCAGAAAAAGAGATACTTTGTCATATTTGAGTTCCGGTTAAGAACTCTTACACTAAATTATCGGCGGACATTTCAAAGCTTGGCAGAATGCCAACTTAAACCTCTCTAACTGCTCTAAAAATGAGTTTTCGTTGTAACCGAATTCTATAGAATCCAACAAAATGTCAAGGCAAGTAAACAAAAAGTCGTAACGTGATTTTGGTTGCTCATGTGAATTTTCCATTTTAAAATTGAAATTACCAAGGCGAAATAACTGGTGTTTTCCGCCTCATTTGGCCACATTTTATCCAAGTTATTTTGCCTTGGAAATTACATTTGTTACCTTTTCATTTAAAAATATTTTTATTCTTTTTAATTCATAAATAAATTTTCTCACCTGTCAAAATTTCAGCTTCTTCATTCTTCAAACCTCTAGAGCACAAAGGACAACATGGATTTTGATTTATCTTCTCAATATAATCATTATTGTAAATTTTTGATGACTCTAAAAGCGCCAAGTCCAAATTTATTTTGGCTACTTTTTCCTTTTGAGCTTCTAAAACATCCAAAAAGTCTTCATCGCCGCACAAGTTTTGAATGTTTTCTTTAATTATTTGAATTTCATTTTCCAACTTTTCTTCATTGTAACGCATGTTATCCCATTCTAAATTAAGACGATCTTTCTCATGTTGTTTTTCTTTAAGTTTTATCTTCATGTCATTTACAATATCTTTTAACTCTGTTTGTTTTGCTTGCAAATGGGCATGAAAATTTGAATCAATTTCCATATTTGAAAAGAGTGCATTAAAAATTGATGATAAATTATTTTTGAGAAATTCAAATTCATTTTGATTTTCAACAATTTCTTTTTGTTTTGACTCAAATTCATTTGTAAGTTGAGAAACAGAGAACAAAGTTTCAATGATTTTATCAAGTTTTGTTTGATCTTCTTCAAGCTTTGAAATTTCATCTTGTAAAACTACTTGATTATTCTTCATTACTGTCATATTGTTACTTTCATTTATTTCTTTTAACTTTCTTTCTGCTGTTTCTATTTGTTGTTGAGCTTCATTGAATTTTGAAATTTCTTCTTCAATTTTTAGAATTTCTTGTAAAATTTTCTCAATGCTTTCTGATTTTTCTTTAATAGACTTTTTCTGTGCCGTTATGTTTGTTTCTAATTTTGTACGTTCTTCACGAAGCTCATCAATATTTTGCTGATAAAAAACTTCATCCTTTTTGGTTTCAATTTTCAAAAATGTCAACCTTTCTTCTTCTTCTTTTTGAATATTTTGCTTGATGTCTTCAATTAATTTATTATTTTCACTGTCAAATGAAATATTTAATTTCGAACACATTTCTTGTAATTTTTGACTTTTTATTTCAAGAAGTTTTAGTAAACGTCGAAATTCATTAGTAAATTCATGAAATTTACCATTGAGAACCATCAGATTATTTCTCTTTTCTTCCTTAAAAACTTTAAGTTCTTTGCATTCATTCTCTAAAGATTCTTTCTTTATTTCTTGTTCTTTTTGAACAATTACAAAATTTGATTGTTTCACCTTCATTGTTTCTAAATTATCATCAAGTAATTCGCCAGTATTTGAAATTCTTTCACTTAGTTTAACAAATTCGTCTTTTTTTGTTTGATATCTAAACGTAATTAAATTTTTGTTATAAATCATAAAGTAATTTATTTTTTATATAGTTATATGAAAGGTTCAAAAAATTCGTTTTATTTTTCATGCTTGCTTCCTGAAAGTGAAAAAAAGTTAACGTACCAGCATTTACTAGAAAGCTTTAATAAAAACTCTTGAATGAGCTGAATTAGTTAATACCTTAACTTTTTTTACTATCGGTAGCTTAAAAATGAAAAACTTTTTTTTTTTTTTGCAAAGTTTCTACTTTGTTAATATGTGAGCGCTAAAATCAAATTTTACAACATATTTGTTTCGTTAATTTTCTTTCTTTTTCTGTGTCTGCAAATGTTATATTGATAAATTGTCAATTTTTATTTCATATTTATGCCTGAAGCGACTACCCAGTGAGAAATATTTTTTTCAGCCGGAGTACGAATATTAGGAAAAATTAGAGAATTCCGAAAAATATTAGTTTTTCATATGAAAATTTGGCCGAATAGTTCGGCCGCCGGACTAAATTTAGTCTGGAGCAGACGAAATATTAAAATATTCTGGACTAAATTTCTCACTGGGTAATATAAATGACTTTAAGCTCGAGATTTTATGAAAAATTTATTTGTCTACGTTTGGTAAAAGAAATGGAAAATACAACGATCGAATACCAAAATTATGAAGATGGAACTTGAAATTTTTGAAATATTTTGACTCTCAAACTCAAAAAGTTTATCAACAAATATTCAAAGCTTTGAGAATTGAAATTTCTAGGGTTTGGAAAATCAGCATGCGCAGGTATGCAGGTATGCAAATATGCGCATACTATGCAAATCAAATTAAACAATAATATTAATTTTGAAAGAGTCTATTAAATTTTAAGAATAATAATTGCTTAACTTTTGTATATAAATCGCTGTTTTAGTGATAAAAATTTTTAAATTCAGTTTTGATTGTTTTGGGTCAAAATTCATCTTAAAATGTAAAAAATATCAGGATAATTGTATAAAAACAGCCAAAAATAAACAACCATTCAAGAGAAGATAAAGAAGTGGCAAGAATTTTTGATTTTTCTATCAACTGGTCTTTTCTAAATTTTGATACCTATTCATCTGTTGATGAATGAGTGCAGAAGTGTTCTATTTTGATGAAGATATAAATGATTTCATCGGTAGAATTTCGAAACTTTGAAAAATCTCAGAAAGAACATGGTCCATATTCAAATTTATCCACTCACGCTTGCGTAATTGTCTTACAAATGAAAAGCTTAAAAACTGGTATTTTTGTACACTGATAGTGTTTTGATTGATGCATTAAATAAAAATGACTATATATAAGAGAGAGTGCAATTCTCTGATATATATGAATAGTTCAATGAATACAATTAGTATTATAACATGATCAAAATCTTGGTTTTTAACTAAAAAATGATAACTTTTTTGAAAATAATAGAAGTAAAATATATTAAATTCAGAAATATAAGACTTTTTCATTTTCAAAAAAAAATTGTTTTAATATTTAA
>JACWBX010003477.1:3638-34100 GCA_014622435.1 Polypedilum pembai
CAAACAATATTATTCAATGTAAAATAGCTAATATTCGGTTTGATTCATAACAAATGCTACATGAACTAATTGTGATATTAATCTTTATCGGTTTTAGATGAATTTCTTACAAAGATACTATTGGTTTTTAGTTACGTGAAAGTTTGATACAGACTGACAGGAATCAAATGAGAAAAGCCTAAAAAACTCATATACTTGATACAATTTCATTTTGAAAGTATGAAAGTATTTTAAAATTAAATTTCAAAGTAGAATTCAATTCAAGTTTGAATCATTTTAAGATTACTATTTAACGGTTTTTTAAAATTCAAATTTGGTTATTTTTGAAAAATAACGGATTTTTTTCTCAAATTTCTTCAAACATTCAATTAAAAAACATGAAAAATATTTTAATCTTCAAAACTCGAATCTTGAATGAAAAAATTAAAATTTTAAATTTTCCATTTAATTTATTCTCTAAAACATGAACATCATCTGTCACAAATCTCATAGTCATTAAAATTGAGAGAAATAAATATTCATTAAAGTTTAATATGTAAATTAAAACAAACACACACAGAGAATGAGAAAAGTAATTCTAAATTATTCATTTTGTGCTTAATCATCGAGATTTAAACAAGATTTAAATTCAATTTCTTTCGCCCTTATTCAAGATTCAAAATTTCGCTCTTGAAAAAGTAAATAAAGTTTTTCATCAATTCATCCATTCATTTGCGAAAGAGGGCAAAAATTTTAATAGCGGAATTATTCATCATTAATAATAATTTTCAGTGATGAGAAATTTTTAACAATTTTTCACTCCATCTTCTCTCTCTTTCTTTCGCCATCCTCAATTAAATGTTTTTAAGGCACAGAATGTCGTCATTAAAAATAATTCCAAAGATTAATTTTCATAAATTTATTTAACAAAAAACAATTAAAAAGTAGCAACAAAAATAATTCAATTCAATTTTTCATGGCGAAGCTTTCCACGTGCTTTCTTTACTCTCTTAACATTATCAATTAGAAACTTTTCAAGGGCAAATTATTGAATTTTATCGTGGTTCATTAAGTTTATTGATTCAAAGAGATTTTTTTACATCTTTTTGATATGAAAATCAAAAATTTTTCAATGTCAATCAATTTATGAAATCTTTTTCTCTAGCGATGTTGAACTTAAACAGAAATTTTTTGTTAATTAAATTTTATTTGCTTGATGAAAAGAAAATTTTCTCGAGAACTGTCAAGAATTCAATTATCAAGAAAAAATGAAATTTGTAATTAATGATAAATTTTCTGCTTTATTTGTGAGGTTTTAATGAATTCAAAGTAAATTAATTATTTGATTTTTTTGTATAGAGGATTAAAAATTTTGCTAATTTAGATGAGGAAAAGTTAAAGTTAAGAGAGAGAGCTTTGCTCTGCGCCTATTTTTTTTACTAAGTTTTTTTTTTTTCAAACCAAATTTAAATCAAATTACCAGTGCATATTCTTTAGATTAAGCATCATAACAAAACTAAAAAATCTACAAAGATTTTCCTTAAAAAGATCAAAATGAAATAATTAAAAATTAACTCGAATAAAATCTCAAAGAATTTAAAATCTGTGAAATCAGATACATTTCTCGTTCAAAATTTTTCAGTGACATAAATTTATCAATAGATTAAATTTAATCCACCTAATTTTTCATGAAGAATATTTTCTTCTGGAATTTTTCAGAGGTAGTCACACGATGCTTTAAGTTGCTTATATTTGCTCATTATTGCTCTTTTTGTATTCTATTATTTTTTGTGATCAACATTTTATCGAAAAAAATTTTAAAATTGGCCAACAAAACGCTTTCTTTTAGCTAGTCTGAATTTTTCATTTAAAAGTTTTTACTGGTAAATTTAAAAAGTATTTTTAATCTAAATATTTGGTCGAAAAAGTTCACATTGACAAATTATTTAATTTCGTTTTGTTCTCATATGCTAATCATTGAATTTTTCCACACTGACACAGAATTTCAACATATTTTGCTGCTAGTTAAAAAATCAACAAGTGTTTTAATTCGACTTTTTTCGACAACAATAGAAAGGTTTGAAAAAAAAGTATGAATAATGGATCAAAATTAATAATATATTGCCATGGTTTTGTCTCTCACATTTTGTTGCTAATTGAAGAACAATTTACTCCTTTCTAATTCAAGTATGAGCTCAATTATGTAAAGAAAAGCTTTCTAAAATAAAAATAGATTTTTTCCTTCTTTGAAAGCTTCAAGCACGATTGTTGCTACACACAAAATATCAGAAAACAATTTTTTTTTTCATTTCTCAATTATGAAGAAGTTATGTTAGGGAAATTAAATAGAAACAAAAGCGAGCAAGAAAAAAAAATAAAACTTGTCACTCTCATTCCTCGGCAACATGAAATTCAATTTATGATGTTTGTTTTCGACTTTTAAAGGAAAAACTTTTTTCTCTTTTTCTCTCTCTTGTGTCTTTCTCATGAGAATAGAAAAGAAAAAAGAAACTTTTTTGAGCAAAAATAAAACAATTATTTATTTATTTGTATTTGTGTTTATCTTTCCTCACTTCAATGTCTTTTTTTATCCTTCTTTAAGTTTTTTTTGTTGTGCTCTGCTGCTCATCTTGTGTGTGAATTTACCATGAAGTTTAGATGAAAAATTAATTTTTTATTTTTTGCTTTTTAATTTTATTTTTTGATAAAAAAATTTCATTTAGAAGAATTAAGCAAATGAGGTGACCTTCTAGAAAGGCCTGCCGGAAGGTACTTGTTTTTTCAACCATGTATTTTAGGGAAAATTATACCAAATTTCTTCAAAAAAATTTAATTTATTTTGTTAGTCTCATGACTTATCATTGTATCAAGCAGAGTTGTTTGAGCAGCAATGATGATAACTGATTAACAGATAGAAAAGTTCATGATTTTCCCTACCCTAATCTCCATATCACTAGCGATATTCAGTGCCTAAACGGACCTTTAAGAGCTAGCCACTAGCTCGATATATATTTTTTTTTCATCTCTCGACACATTCAATTATGAAGACTCGTTATCAAACTTTCTCCGGATTAATCTGTTTTCAAGGGCTCTCGTTCTCAATGCATTTTTTAAGCTGACCATTGTACCGTTCCCTTGAAAATTTTTCGTCCAGGGTTCGAAAAAAACTTGTCTACATAATTACTGAGCAGTCAAGGTATCAAAACTCTAAAAATGTCTGAAGACGTAGGCTGGGATCCAGAATTATCCACAAACTAGCTTTCAGAACCAGTGCTCTTATTTTCTAGACTATTGAGACACTAAACTGCTTATTGAAAATTATGAATTTGAAAAAAATTTTTTTATGAAACTGATGAGTTGAATAAAATATAAAAGTATGCAAGTGATTAAAAAATTGTAATACAATTTGCCAACGCATTGTTTTCTCGTGAACAAAAATCATCATAAATAAACATAGTCCATGCTATGCCTCTTCAAACGAATGCTAGTAAAAATGCATAAACTTTTGTCACACTGAGCTACAAAAAAAATTAAATTTCTTCCTCTTCCTCTACGAAAAAAACTTTAACCACTAAGTTTTTCTTCAAAAAATAAACTCATAATGAAGAAAAATTTCGCAAGAGAAAACTTTGTCCATGTACATGCATATATTCATAATTTGTTGCTGTTTTTAACGTTCTAGAATTAGAGCAATGTTTTATTTTTCGGGAATGCAACGAGCTAAAAGTGTTAATTGAAATTATGAGAAGAAAAAACTTTATGAGTAAGTCTTGCATTTTTTTTATTCTTGTCAAGAGATGAAATTGCAGTTTTTTTCTCTTCTTCTACTCTTCTTTTTTCATTCTCTTCCTCAATTGCAATTATTTAATTGTTAATTCAAAAGTTCTCGGACGGAAAATGAGTTTTTTAATTGAAATGAGAAAGTTAGTTGCAAAATGACTAAAATCCTTTCTTTCTTTCTTTCTTCTCTCTTTTATATTTTAAGTTGATTTAATATAATCGTCTTGGCATTATTATCATTATAGTATAAAAGAGAGAAGAAGTAATTATACGTTATGACTTGAAACAATTTGCATATTGCATACAATGGAAAAGTGGCACTTGAAATTTAATTAATTGATTTAGATTTGAGATTTTGATATTGAGAATCAACAGATTTTAGAAATCTTAATTTATAATGAAAATAAACAACAACTAAAGCAAGCACTCATCTCTACTTAACCTAATTTAGAAATGCATTGTTCATGCAGAGGAATTTTCTTGAGTTGTAAAATTATTATAAACATGAACACCAATTAATTAATAAAATGCATATTGTTTTATCTTAATGGCGCATTTAAACATCTTCATCACATTCATTGCATCACATTGTTGTGTTGAATTGTGAAGGAATTGAGTTAATTAAGTGTAATTTAATGAATTGTTTGTAAAATGTTTCTGCTTTTGTTGTTAACAGACAAAGAGAATGAATATAGGGAGGGAGAGAAAGAGATTAAATTAATTAATGTGAAGTTGTTGATAATGGTCAGTTATGAATTCACTTTGATGATATTTTTCTGAGAAATTCGATATTTTTATCTATGTTTAAATAATGAAGATTGTTTTAATTATAAATCAGGGTCATTTTGATGAATGGCAAAATTTATCACAGTTATTTCATTTTGGTTTCTTCTTTAATATAAATTTAATGAAAAGAGTTAAATTCTCACGCAAACAAAAGTATTTGAGCTCAAAATATCAATTTTACTTAATTAACTATAATTACAATAAGTTTTCCATTTCAATCTGAGTTGTTGAAAAAGGCGAATTTGCTTGTACAAACTAAATTTTAAATTTAAGATATAAAAGAAAATAGCAATTCAGGCAGATTTTAATTATAAACAACTAATTTTAACAAAGCAAATCCTAATTCTAACGAAAGAATTTCAATAAATTTTGACTAATAGGCAAATTGCCTGTTTTTACTAACTCTGGTTTGTGTCCTTTTAATTTGCCACGGCAATTAAATGTATGAATTCTGGATTTGCCTGAATTTTACAATTTTTGACAAACAGAGCTATAGATAATTCACAGAATGTGTAAAATAGTGCCCGTTGTTTTCTAAGCTTGCCCCAGCTACCATACTCGTTAATGATTGAATTAACTGTGCACTCGCTACAAAGTTACAGCAAATTTAAATGATTTTTAACAAATGCTAGAGGCGGAGAATAATTGTATCTATGAAAAGTGACTTCAAGTGTCTTTACCTTACTAGAAAGGTTTTAGGTGTCCTCAGAAAACCTATCATAACCATAGGTAGCCTACAGAAACAAATTTAAATCCCCTGACCATACATTAATTTGCTTAGACGACAAATTTTAGGATGGATTTCACATAGAAAACTTTTTCCAAAGTCCGCCATAGTGGATTTAAAATTGACTGTAAATATTTTTAAAATAAATTACGACAATGCTTGAGCAGTCGAAGCACAAAATTTTTTGAAAAAGTCTGAGAGTTATCGAGGCACTCAGCACTTCAAGTAAATGTATAAAAATGTTTCCATAATTTCAATGTGAACCGTAGGGTGCTAACAAATTTTTTGAATTTTTTAATGATTCTTTGCAAGTTTTGTCAGTTCTATGAAACTTTTACCATGCTTAACTGCTTCAATATAAACAGAAGACTGCTAAATATAAACTTAAGATAACCTTGCTTAGCTGTTTTTATGATATTGCTTAAAAATTTTTATTCTTTAGATTAAAATTTAAATTTCTCAATTTAATTCAATTCTCTAATGAGAAAATATTTCATGAATTTAAACAAAAATATTTAAAAACTTTAATGACATAAGCCAAAATAACATCATATCAATTTAACTCATCTGAACTCTTTTTCCATAAGCAATTTAACAAATCTGAGTTTGTGCATTTAGCGAAAAACTTTTTTTTTATTTCCAACTCGCTCATTTTTTCTCCCGGAAATGTTTCAATTAAAAAAGATTTCTTACCTTCGTCATATTGCACATAAAAAGCAGCAGTAGCAGCAGCAGGAAACGTAAAAGTTTCAAACTCTTTTCTCCTCAGTAATTAAATATGAAAGCATTTTTTGTTTTTTTTTACCCCGGTGCGAGAGAGATCTATGTGTAAGTATCTACTCTCACGTTGCATTTCATGATTAATCATTCAGTGTATGAAAACATAAATAAATAATAAAAATGATGCTGCTTGTTGAAAAAAGGGTTGAAAATTGCATCATGGTTATAACAAACACTCTTCTATCCCAAAAAAAGTTTTCATCGAAAAAAAGTGTGAGTTTCACGCCAGAATGTTAAGAAAAAGTTTCATTTCTCACGTTACTGCTGCTACTGCTTACGGTGAGGCGAAAGAAAGATTAAAATGGAATGAAATTTTATCCTTACTTACAAGCAACAACGAAAGCGATGAAGATGAACACGTTTTTGTTGTTGTAATTCACTTTCTTGTTTGTGAGATGAACGAGAAAAAGCATGCGAGTTGTAAGTAGGAAGAAAAAGTTTCTTCTCTCATTTTACGGATTTCCTTTTCACTTTTATCAAGCGATTTAATCACTTTTCTCACTCTTGAAAAAAAAAGTTTGTTATACCAAAATGGGAATGCTATAACAATTTAACGCCCAAAAGACTTTTATACACCCTATTGAGTTACAGTTTACGGTTTTTATTACTTTTTTAAATAAATTTTTTATTGCAGATTTTAGTTGCCTAAAAATAACGGTCAAAATTTAATTTTTAAATTTTCAAACTGTTAAAAATTACAGTTAAGTTTTTCAAATTAACGAATTTTTCCGTTTTAAAAAAGTCAAAAGTTAACGAATAAATTTGAATTTTGAAAAAGAAAACCGTTAAATTAAATATCAAGAAAATAAAAATAGAATCGAAATTTATTCCATAAATATTTAAGAAGCTTTACTTAAGTCCTACATATCTTTGATATGACAAACTAAACTAAAATGCGTATTAATAATTCATTTCAGTTGTGGTGAGAAAAGCTGAGGCAGCAGTAGGAAAGTATGGACAGTTATCCTGTAATCTCACATCCGATATTCGTGACGACCGTTTCGCATTAGTTATATGGTACAAGGAGGGCAAGAGTACGCCCATATACAGTTACGATGCTCGTGATTCAAAGGCTGTCGATGGCGGAAGTCATCATAGAATGAATTCCGATGGAAAATATTACTTCAACACATCGTCCCTTAATCCAGCCATCTTTTCGATTGCCAATCTCACGGCAGATGATGAGGGAACTTATAGGTGTCGCGTGGACTTTCTTCGTAGTCCAACAAAAAATACCAAAGTCCAGCTGTATGTCATTGTGCCACCCGAAAACATACAAATCCTCAATGAGCTTGGCAGACACATACAGCATTATATTCTTGGCCCCTATAACGAGGGCTCATCCGTTAATCTCACCTGCATCAGTCAAGGTGGACGACCACAACCCAAGTTAACGTGGTGGCACAATAATCAATTACTCGATAGCGTTGTTATTACGAGACTGTCTGACAAACGTGTCAGAAATGTTCTTCATTTGAAAAATCTCGATAGGAAAAATTTGCTTACTAGTTATACATGCCAGTCATCAAATAATAATTTTACCGATCCACTAACTGCATCTGTCATGATAGATTTAAACTGTAAGTTTCTCATCTCTTTTCTTTTTATTCGTGACATTCGTGAATAAATTTATTCACTTTGATCTGTTTACATGGAAAATCTCAAATCCGGATTATTTTTTTCCTTCAAAAACATTGATTTTTTTCTCTTTTTTGCTTGTCTCTGGGGAAGATTTTTCATTTTTCTTTGACGATATATTTTTTCCCATTAATGGTCAAAAGTTGTCTGCTGATACTTTTACTTTGAAAAACTTTTGATAAAAGCTCAATTTATTTTTGTAAGGAGAAGAAAATGAAGAAAATTGACGAAGTTTTTAAGAAATGGAAATTTTTCATAGACAGAATTTAAATTTTAAAGCTTCAAAAAAATTTTAGAAATATAATATTGAAGCTAAAAATGTATATCAAAGAGTTTCCAGGCCTTGAACGAACCTTTTAAAAAGTCAATGATGTCCTTGTCTTCACTAATAGTATCATCGGAATGATAACTAAATCGTTGTGTGACGGAATTAACTTCATATTTAAGCAAACAGATACAACGCTTTTCGCTTCACAAATGGAGTAACAGGATATCATCATCTTTGATAAATTATAACTTTTAATCTGTCAACAATACTTTAAAAAATTGCTTGTAACCACAAAATGTTAGTTAAAAATTTTACTTTTAGATTTAATCAATGAGTTAAGATTAAATTTAAGCTTTCAATCAAATATTGACAAATAATTTTAACTACTAAATCTCAAAACGTCTAAAATTTTATTAATTAATCAAAATTTCTTTTCTTTGAATCATATCAAAAACATTTCCAATTAAAACTTTTTTCTCTTTATCCATTTCTTAAGAAACCAATGAAACCTTACAAAAATTTGATCATGATCAAATTCATATTTTCTTAAAATGAGCTTAAAAACATATTTTTTCCTCTTCAAACAAATTTTCAATAAGAAGAAGACTTTCAAAAACATAAACCAAAAAAAAAAGTACAGTCAAAGAAGTTTTCATGTTGAAAGCAAAGATGAAGAAACTGGAAATGAGAAAGCAGCAGCAGTGTATTTGCGATGTGGGTAACCTTGAGGAGTTTTTTTTTCCGCGCTTTAATGAAATTATTGAGAGAAACTTTTTGTGTTAAAAAAGCTTTAAATTGAATTTTTTTGCTGCTTGAAAAAATTTAAAAATGTAAAAACCGTTAAATTTAAAAATTTTAAAATTCATAGCCATTCATAGCAATTTCGAATGTCACATGAATTTCAATTGCTCATTTGTAATTTTTGTTTCTTTTCTCTCTCTCTTTTTTGCATATATTTCACAGTGAGGCCTTTATCGGTTAAAATTATGAATGATTTAGAATTCATGTCGACAAAGCAGAAATACGATTTGCGATGTGATGTGCGTGGGTCACGTCCGGCACCGAAAATTAGCTGGTGGCTTGGTTCAACCCAGCTCACAAATACTAGTGAAATGGTAACATATTCTACTGCACTTTATGAAAATTTTTGTTGTTTAATTATGTTTATTTTTGCCAAATAATCACATGAAAGAATTTCTCGCTTGCTGAGAGTGTGAATAATTTCTGCATTCATTAAATAATAGCACATATTGAGAAATTCCTAAAAAAAATTATTAGCTAATTTTCATTATATGTGAATTGATGCTGATTGTTTTGTTTTTTTTTTTTAAATTAATTTTCACCCGCTCATTAGTGTGTTTTTGTTTATAAATTACTGAAATTGCATTTGATTTGTTTAGTTTTCATTCATTTTGGCTCTTGGTTAAAATTTAATTTTTCAAATAAATTTCATAACAAAAATCACTCTATCAATTTCAACCAATTGGTTTGAAGCTAAAACCAATCAATAAGCTACCTATGTTCCATATCATAGCTCCATTGCATATGTCGTTTATCAGTCAGTTTCACTGAATTTTCATAAAAACAACCCCAAGGTAGAATGAATTCATGAGAACTGTTTTGCATTATTTTGCACTTTTTAGTTGAATGAATTTTAAGCAATTTTGTAAATGAAAATGATTTTTATTTTAGCTATTTTGTATACAATGGAAAATTTTTTTAAAGTGATGAATTAAAATTTTGAAATTTAGTTTTAAAAAAATTAAGATCTGCAGAATTGAATCGACAAATTTTGTCTTTTTTCTTGACTGACCAGTAGTTTTTCAAACAACTCTGTTACATAATATCAGTACAACACTTGGTAATAAATAGTTTACAAGAAAATCTGAAACAGATTCAAATTCCAATATCATTTGCCTCATTAGCATATTAACGTAACTTAGTTCATATTTAGAACAAATCTGTGTAGTCAAAAACTAGTGCAAATGGTCTATGCGTTCGCTATAATTGCTCAACTCCCACCTGCATTAATTTTCTAACTAACAACAAATCCTATGTCTAATTCCTTCCCTCGCTTTTTCTCATTTTGGGACAATAAATATAATCATTATGCAAATATTCTGCTAATATGGCAACGGTAAACACACATAGAGAAACTTTTTCGGTTGCTCATTTGCAAAATAAGACAAAAGTATGCGTTGGTGGCAGCCAGACCTTTTTAGTATTCGAGTTTTGATAAGTTTTGTGAAAATTTTCTATTAGCATCAATTCCATTGTGTTTGCTCTCTCTCATAAAACTAAAATTGACAACATAAAAAGTTCCAATTTTGAAAATGAAAGTCAAATAAATTCAACTGAGGTTAAATTGTACCGGGATTGAATGTAGAGAGCGAATAGAGAGACATTCATATCGTTTAAATATGTACATGTGTGAATAACATTTACTCGTGCATACAATTAAAGCAATTATTTAGTTTGCTTAATTGAGAGAGATGGTTTTTAGCGACTTTGCTTTGCTTTGCTTCATAATGTGCAAAATGACTTTATTATGGCTTCAAAATATGAATTTAAATTTGTATTAGAGCTTTTGAAGTTCAATTTCATTGTTCTCTTCACTCATTGTGTAATCAATTATTGTCAAAGCATAAAGCTTTGATTTGAAAATGAAGATAAATCTCTTTGATAAAAACATAATGGGCAGAGAAGATTTTATTTGAAATTTTACCAAGTTTGATTGTATTGTGGACAATGTTACATATGATAAAATATTAATTAATAGCTTTTTGCTGAAACCAGTGAAATTCCATGTTATATTATTACATAGTTTATATTTAACGACTTTTTCAAAAATATAATGTAACATTTAATGCACAACATTTGTAGACGAAATAAAAATTTATTTTGAAATTTTAAATTTTTATCCTTAAAATTGATATGAATAAATATTCTACAAAGAAGACAATAAACGACCAATGTCCAATGTTTTAGGATAGAAAAATTTTTCCTTTCCTTCAGCAATTTCAATTAAATTTTCATAACTCAAAATAGCATCAATTCATGCATATCGAAACATTCCTTAGCAATTGAATCATCACTAAATGAGAAATAAACAAAATACATCATGCACAAGTACACATTTGCAAGAGACATGAAAGCATGTTAACAAGCAAAATTCTCTATATATTTTCTATTCATAGCTACTAAAAGATGGAAATGTGACTGGATCAACACTATCGTATATACCGAAAATTGAGGATCAAGGGAAATTTCTTTCATGTCGTGCCGAAAATCCACTAATTCCCGATTCGGGCAAAGAAGATGGCTTAATTTTAAAATTGCATCGTAAGTTTTTGCTGGCTATAATTAATCTTTTTGTGGCTTTAAAATTTCATCAACATAAATCTCTCTTGCTCTTGCTCTTGCTTTATGGTTGACATAAAAGACTAAAAATTTCTCTCTTTAGATGTGCCGCTTATAACGCTCGAATTTGGCGCAAATCCGTCTGTTGAGGATAAGGGAAATACAGTTGGAGAAGGAGCGGATGTATATTTTGAATGTAATATTAAAGCAAATCCAAACGTTTATCGAGTAGCGTGGAAGCACAATGTAAAAAAATTCTTTCTCCTTTTTTAGAATTATAAAAATTTAAATTTTTTATTATATTTTTACAGAATCACGATCTTCACAATAATCCACAGGAAGGAATAATCATTTCAAATCAGTCCCTAGTTCTACAGAATGTTACAAGAATTCGCATTGGCGAGTATGTTTGCATAGCTAGCAATTCACAGGGTGATGGTTATAGTCAACCTTTTCAACTGAATGTTCTCTGTGAGTATTATTTTTAGACTTTATGTAGGCGTCAGAGTTATATGTTGTCGACTAGCAAAATATTAATCTTTTTCTCGATAATTATTTGCAGAGTTTGAAACCGTTTTTGCGATTTATTAAAATGTCAACTAAAAATAAAAACATTAATGATCAGTTTTTTTATTGAACTAAATTTACAAAGTTAAATTGTAGTCCATTGTCCATGTAATAATAAAATTTGCTTAGTTCTTGGATAGCCAAATGATTAGAGCATTAGTTCTGAAAGTTAAAATGTGGAACACCTGGAATCGATTCTCTACTTGCATTTTCAGACATTTTTAAGGTTTAGATACCTTGACTACTTAGCAAAAGTGAAGATATTGATTTTTCGGAGTTCAGATGAAAATTTTCATGCATTAAAATGAGAGCCCTTGGAAATAGATTAATCCGGAGAAAGATTGTTGATGCATTTTCACTATTGCAAAATTCCAATTCTTCCAGAGATAGTCATTAAATATATCGAGCTAGTGTTTGCTCTTAAAAGTCTAATAATGCCTTAGAGAAGGGTTTAAGGAAAGGGAAAATCTTGACTTTATGAATTTGTCAAATCTTAAATTAGAGTTTGGTTCAATGATAAGTCATGAGATATGAGACTTTACATAAAAAAATTGTTACTGAATGGTAGTCTTTGGCGGTTTTAAACTTGACTGTGTCAAGTCTTTTAGTTGTAAAATTTTAGTCAACTTAAATTAGTTGTAAAAACGACTTAAATCAAATGTTTTTCAATTATATTTAATCGATTAGTATTTTCATTTTTAATCGACTGAATTTGGTTGAATGTTTGTTAATCGTAAAACGGTTTCAGAAACTGAATATTTGAAAAGAAACAAAATGTATTTTTCATAAGAAAGCTTTGCTATAACTTTGCAAAATGATAAAAATTTGAATTTAAAATTTAACGGTTTTTCGAAATTTAAATTTCATTTTAACAAAAATCATGTAATTTGTTTGAAATAAATTTCTTGTTAACGAATAATTTTTTAACGATGGATAACTCTGATAGGCATATAAGATAATTAATCATCTTTTACCCAAACTAAAACGGCATGTGGGCTGAGCTGTGAATGAGAAATTTGTAATGTCATTCATCTTTTCATTCGTTGCTTGCTTTAACCACAAAAACCTATGAAAGAATTTTTTTTAACTCTAGAATTCTCATTTTGCTCACCATTGAACGTTCGCTTGTTGTTGTTGTTATTTAAATATTTATTTACAAATTCTTCCTTTCACTCTCATTCGTATAGATGCGCCTGTTTGTAGACCAGGTTTACCGCAAACATACAGTGTAGATCGAGGCGAAATTGCCAACATTAAATGTGAAGTTGAATCAAATCCAGCTGCACACGATTTCAGGTGGAAATTCAATACGACAGCATATGCTGACTTCGTTGAGTTGCGTGCGACTAATGAAGAAGTGAAGAATGCTCTGGATTTTAAACCGCAGAATGAAAATGACTATGGTACAGTTTTGTGTTGGGGCATAAATTCAATTGGCATGCAGACGGAACCGTGTGTATTTCAAATTGTGCCAGCAGGAAAACCTGAACCACTGAGTAATTGCACGGTAGTTAATCAAACACAAAGTTCATTTCAAGTTAGCTGTGTTGAGGGCTATGATGGTGGATTCCAGCAGGACTTTCTTGCTGAACTTTATTATGCTCGTGAGAAATACATTACGACATCAATTTCATCGAGGTGAGTAAGAATAGAGCAGACAATTGTGAGAATTGATTGCTTCCTTTGAACCTTTGAATTCAATCGTTGTCGTTATCTTTATTGCCCTTTTTTTATTCTCTCTTTACTCTCCTTTTTTTGTTGTTGATCACTGTATATGTGAAAGTATAATAGAGTAAAGATTATATTGTGATTTGAATTATATTAGAGAAGAAGTAAAGAGAACATTTTTGAAATTTGCTAAATTCATAAATTTGATCTTTTCTTTTGAACTTTTCTTTTGATCTTGAAGGTTTTTAGATCAAGAAGAAAATAATTCTGATGAAAAACGATTAATGAATGAAAATAGCAAAAATAACAATAAACAACAAAATTTTAAAATCTTTAGTCAGTGAAAATTTCCTTTTAATTTAATCTTTAAAATTTATTTCCGATCTTGATCTTAAAACTTTGAACTTGATTTAATTTTCAGTTTTGATCTTGAACTATAAAAACTTTGATATTAAATTATTTTTATGATTTACAAAATTTTACGAATTTTCTCTATCAATATATCTAATAATTATCAAATTACTTTCAAATAGTCAAAAATTTTCAAGGATTCTCATGATAAGAAACAGATTTTCAATAATTTTGCACTAAATAAATTTTTAAAATTATACTTTGATCTTGAACTTTGAACTTAAAAGTTGTGTTCTTGATCTTGATATGTTTTTGATCTAATTCAATATTTTCGTAAATCCTGTTTCGATTCATATCTATATAATAGTAAACCTTTGACATTTTCTTTACATCAATCTTCATTTCCTTTTTTTATAGAGTTCCAATATTTGATTTGAAGGGCTTGAATGCAGGTCAAGAGTATGACATTGTGCTATCAGCTACAAATAGAAAAGGAAGATCACCACCATTTGTGTTATCTGCTTACACTTTGAAAATGCCTGAAAAGCATACCGATATTGCGCTATCTGTAACAACAGCATTGATGCAAAAAAGAGAAATCCTAATGATGGTTGCTGGCAGCATTGTTGGTCTCTTGGTTATTGCATTATTAATAGCGATTGTGGCCAAAGTTCGTAGTGGATCACGTGGAATGGACACGAAACCAATGACAGCATCGAGTATGCCATCACTGCCGGGTGGTGGAAATGATGATGTAAATATGGACCAACAGCATCACTTGCATTCACTTCATCAAGAATCGCCTGATAGTTCAGACAAAAATCCTGACATCATTCCACATACGACACTAGAAGAGTGGCAAGAAGCCAACAAACAAATCTACGGAACAATGCACTATCGAATACCCACGACAGCATTTGCACCACTACCACCGCACCATCATCTTCATCAGCAACAACAACAGCAACAGCCACAAACAGCTGCCTACAACAATCCCACCACCGCCAATGGCATGATTATTTATTCTGGCGCCACATTGGGTCGCCCTCACATGAATAATAATTTTAAGCGAATCGATTCTAATGGCATTTGTGCACAGCAGGTAATTTCACATATATATCGATTTTACCCTCATATGATTTACAACTTCCGATTTCGACAATCGATTTCGAGTTCATGTTGTGTCTGAAATAATCAAATTTTCTACGCACAATTTACATTCAATTTATGACAAAAAAAATCAATTTTCAGTTGAAAAAATTTCATTTATTTCACAGTTTGATTTAGCATCGCCACCATTACAGCAACAACAGCATTTTCAAAAGTATTATCTTCAGCAACAACCGGGTTTGGTGATTGCGAGTTGTCAGGCCGGCTATCAGACAGCGCCATTAACAGGTTTAAATACAGCACAACAGCATACAACATTAGATAGATTTTCAACGCCTCCCTCTCCATCATTATTCGTATCTGCCAGCACAACTAATCCTGTTTGCAACTCTAATGAACCGGTAAGCATCCATGAGATTTATTGTTACTGTTTCCACATCGTTGGCTATTTCCGCTCTTCTCTCTCTCTGTATATATTTTTCTGAAATTTCTCTGTCTCATTCTGACGATGATTTCACTTTTTTTCACTTATGCTATGCTATATTATACATACTTGAGAGACATAGAGAGAAAATTGAAGTGGTTAAGAGAGCACAATTGGTGGTGCTTGAAGTGAAGAGAATTTAAGGTGTAGAAGATGCAGAGAAAATTTATTTATTTTTATAAACAAATTATTTACTTTTTTTATGCTAAAACGTCTGCTCCTGTAACACTACATTATAAGTCTTAAAACGAAAAATTTATAAGCTATATAAGTAGGGAGAAATCCATTTTGAAGAAAAACTTTCCGACTTTTCCTTCCTTTTCTGCTTTCCTTCCAAGTGGTCTTCCCCCTGCACATAAGACTTTTCATTTTTTAAAAATCTATAATACATTTTAATTCTATCATAATTGATATAAAATATTTTATAGCGTTTACACATTTTTAATTTTAGAACTCACTTTGTTGTGTTCTGATAGAATCAGACATTTAAGCATTCATAAAATTATTTCTCTGCGTGTTGTTAATTTTTTTTTTTTGAAAATCTGTAAAAGAAATGCAGGGGAAAAATAACTTTATAGAAACGCAGAAAATGTAAAAAAGTGCAGAAAGATTTGAAACAAAAATGATGCAAAAGAATTTTAAATTTTTGGATTTTTCTTCATATTTGTCTATATTGCGTTCTAAAATATTATATATAAAAGATATTGATATTTGTATTGTGCTATGAGTAAGAAAATGTCATATCTACAAGAGTTCAAGATTTAAAATAAACATGATTGAATAATAAATTAATTGACTAAACTTTTGCAAATGCCTCTTTAATTAAGTCAAACCATTTTATGAAACTTCTTCATATCGTTTAATTCGACATAAAACATCTATTGATCGATTGAAAAGTTTTTTAAATCATTGATATAGAAAATAAATTTCTTTGTTTAGGTTCTTTGTTTTAAAGTTTTCTGTAGATTTATCTTCATCTCTGTAAAAATTTAATCTTGAAAAATAAGGGTTTTGGTAAACTTAAATTTTTTCGATCCCAATGCTTGAAAATTCAAGTTCAAAGAATTTTCTCAATTCACTAACAGACAGTGAAAATTTTCAAATAAAAATTTTACAACCAATCTATCTTCTCACTCTTAAATTCTATCACTTTCATCCTATCCAAAATTCCTATTTAAAATAATACAATAAAATATTTTTATCTCTTTTCTTCTCTTTTTTTATATTCATTGCCAAAACAAAAAAATTCTCTTTCTTTTTCATTGAATTTTTCTATCGTCTACAGAGATCGATTTTAAAGTCTACAATATCTGAAGTACCATACAGCAGTCAACAGACAATGAGCAGTCATGAAACACCATTTTGAAAATATTTTTACATTTTAATGGATTCATTTTTTGCCATCTAAAAAAGATATATAATAAAAAGAATGTGGAATTAATACAATTAAAATTGAAGGGGAGAAAAAAAATTGTACATTGAGGTTGTTAAAGACAAGAATGAAAAGAATTATTGAAAAGTAATAAAAATGAACATTTTTCAAAAAATAATAAAATTGTAACTTTTTAATTTAACTAAAAGTTTTTTTTTCTATTATTTTACAGACAATGAAATGAAACTGACAAAATTAACTTTCATCCAATTAGCACAATGTAAAAGTTCATCCTAAGCTTGATTTAAAATAAAATGTTACACTGACAATGTCCACAAATTGAAAACAAAACATTTCAATTGCGATAATAAAAGAGAACAAAATTTTACATCATCAGCTTAAAAATCCTTTCAGGCAGACAAAAATTTGCTTTTGTTCAATTTCAGTCACATAATACCTCTATGAAATCAGCAAAATTTTTACTATATAATTATTAAATCTTCTTAGATTAAAATTTAATCAGGTGTGATTTTATTTAATCAATAAAGATTTAATTCAATTAAATTAATCTCAAATGATTAAATTTCATTGGTTGAGTATTGAATCAACGAATGTTTACAGTCTTTAAACTGATTTATTTTATCTTAAATAATAATTATTTAGTCTAACAAAATGCTTTGGTAAATATTCTGTCTGAATATTATAATTAATCCAACTTCGATTAAATTTAATCGGTATGAAAATCAATTTGGATTAAATTTAATGCTGAGATAATAATTTATGTTCTAATTTCAATGAAGTCTTCATGATTTGTGCTGTAAAAACTCAAAAGTTTATTTTCAATGCTATTGCATGGATGGAAAAATCAATTTGAAAACCATATATGCATGCATGGTTAGATGTAAGAAGAAAAAAATTTGTACTCGTTTCAAAATTGAACATTCGATGGATTTATGTCATGCTTTATTTCATTCATTCATTCCCATGTTTGCTACATTTTGATCAAACATCATTCAGTTGAATTTTAAGGAGCAGCAAAGAGTACAGTAGCAAATTTATGTTATAGTGAAATCCTTTTAGTGTGACATGAAATTTATATAAACAGCTCTCATTTGGCTTCGTTCAGCAGAAAAAAAAATTCTCTTCTTTTATTTCGATGAGTAATGTGATACAAAATATAAAAGGTAAGAAAAAGAAGAAAAAAAATGATGAAAAAGCAGCTAATTGAATTAAAGGAAAAAAGAAAAAAGAAGTAATTGATTGAACATGTGACGACGCACAAAATCGTGCTCATTGGAGCTGACGACATAAATTCCAGATGAAAAAAATAGCAGCAGCACAAAAAAGAGATTTCTTTGGATTTTATTGGCATCTGTATAAATTTTCTCGTTATCGCTTTCCTTCTCGTTTGTAACATTTCGCCTTTTTCTTTTTTCTACCTTTATTTGTTCTCACGTTGAAAATGTTTTCATGTACACGCACATTTATAGTTGAATGACATTTTTTTAGATGAGCTCTAAGAACGAGCCTGAATTGTCTTTTATTATTTTTTTCCCTTGTAATAAATTTTTTTCATCTAAATCAATTAAATTTTATTAAAGTTCGATATAGTAAAAATTTAAAACTATTTCGACCGTAAAATTAAGAAATTTAAAAATTTTATATTTCAAGCCAAATTGTCCTTTTTCTATTTTCATAAATTAATGTTCAAATGACTTAATTTTGGCTAATTTTTTGCTGCAAAAAATACACTTAAAATTTTCAAAAAAACCGAACAAATCAACAAAACTGCATTTTGTATACAAAGAAGCGTTTGTTAATTATTTCGGTTCTTACACTGAGTTTGTTTGAGAAATATTTTTTAGCTGACAAAAGTTTGTGCCAATAAAGCACAGCTTAACTTCAGCTTTCGATGATGTTTACGATGCAAAATATATTATCCCAAATTTTAAACTTTTTTAGTAGTAGAAAAATTTCATTACTGTTTATAATTTATATTTGTTTTCTTGGTAGTTTCACACGACCGTTACGGCCTACAACTACGATTATTCGAAATCATTTAAACTTGAAAAAGTTTGTTAACAAAAAACTTAAATAACAAAATTTAGCTGATTATTACTGTTCCTCGACATAAAAGAGTTTATAATAAAGCTAATACAGGCTTCATTTCACATCGTTTCAGCCAAAAACCTTGAATTATTTGGTTTTTATTTCCAAAACTTTTTTCGAAAATCAAAACGTTTTCAAAAAAGGGTGTAAAATCAAATTTGAATTTAAAAAATCCAACGGTTAAAATTTCGAGTCAAACCACCAAGTTTTTAGTAAAATGAGAAGTTTCCCTTATCAAACAAAAGAAAGATTCCAAAAAATTTAAAAATAAAATTAAATTTATTTTTTATTAATTATTTTCTTGTTTCCTTTCTACATTTTCGCTTCTTTTCGTTTCCTTTCGTCTTTTTGCATCTTTTGTCTGAGTTGTTTTCTTCCTGAGCAAGGGAGTGACAGCTTAAAAAAAAGAAAGGAAAAAAATAAAATTTTTCTTAGAAGCTGTCACCCCCTTGTCCCTGAGTTAGCTAAAATTTAATTTCAAAAAAAAATTTGATCGTTAAGTTTTAAAGAGAGTTTGAAATAAAGTATAAAAAGTCATTTCATACGACTTCAGAAAAATAATCCTAAAAAAAAAGAAGAATAAGTTGTCCTAAATCTCAAAGCAAGGTAAACTTACTTTTTTTCTTCTCGTAAATCATTACAAGGGTACTTATTATAATTTCTCACCATAGTCGTTCTGTGTTTTTATCCGATATGTCTTCCTCATCCATTTATTGTCCTGAAAGGTGGTGTCGCCTATAATTAATAGCTTGATATTTTAACAAACAGGTCTAACAGGCGAGCAAACAGGCTATAATAATGCGACACAAAAGAAAAGTGATAGAGCAAGTGTAAGAAAGCTAATCCAAGCAAAATGGTGGTGAGAGAAAAAGAAAATGAGTGTACATAAAATATACTTTTTTATGCGTTGATATCTTCACAGTAAGAGTGAGAGTTTAATATCGTAAAAAGTGAAAATGGAATAACAATGTTAATTAATTAAATCCACAGTAATATAACGCTAATATATGTTCGTACATATTTCTACACATTCTCGACACATCTCTTTACATGGAACAGCTAAAAAGCAACCAAAGTTGATCATGGTAGAGAGATAGTAAAAGTCAAAAGAAGAATGAGAAGCAGGTTTATGACATAAAAGGTTGAGGCGTTGGCAATAAAAAGCAGCGAAAGAGAGAGAAGGAGAAATAAAATTAATTGCTGCATAATAGAAGCAGAAAATTTTTGTTAATCTTTCGGTTCAAATCTAAGCTAAGAAAAAGACTTTTATTGTCGCGCATTTCAATTTTCAACACGCGTTCAGTAATTATTTTTACCTTTTTACTATCGTGCATGATTTTAATAACTTTTCTCGCTAGTTTCTCGCATTAATGGGAGAAAAGCGCTTTTTCGTGCTTGAGTTGGTAATTGGAACAATATAAGAAAATTTCTATAATCTCTCACTCTCAGAAATAGAAGAACGTACACATTTTGAGCTTCAGAAATGATTAATATTCTCGCATATTTGCTTTCAACATGCATCAAAAATCATTCAATCAATTTTCTAATACAAATTTGAATATTTCAAAATGGAAATTGATTTGTAGCGAGTTGAAAGGCAAGCATTATTTTTCCCTTCCTATAATCAAATAAATAGAATTTTTGAAACATTGTTTTTTCAATTACACATTTCTCTACTATTGCTATTGTCAGTCACATCTATAATTTAAAATTGAAACACTACTAGATAAAAGGCAGAAATTTTTGATTCTCTTTTAGAAAATTTTATGTTTTTGTTCAAATATTTTACTTTGATGTACAAAATGAATTTTCTCTATTTTACTTTAACTTAAATTAATAACTTTAATAAAGAGGCTTAAAGAGTGAACACTTAAATGTTTTAAATTTCCAATCAATTTTATTTCAAATTTTCTAAAGATTAATTTTTTAAGAAAGTCAATGATTTTTCTCAAGGAGTGGAAATGTAGTAATTTAATGTAACTTAGACTAGTAACTTTGATCGCCTAAGATAGTTCGTTAAGAAGCAAACAGAATTGCTCAATTAAAAATGTTGCTCACTTATTTCCTTTTCTACTTAGATTAGTAACCTGATATAAAATTTTATCAACGAATAAACAGAAACTCTTTTATATGAAACAAACAAAAATTTAAATAAATTTAAATCAACATAAAATTGAATAAATTTAAATGAAAAAATTTCAACTCCTTTAACCTTTAAAATAATTAAAACTTCTAATAAAGTTTTGTTGCTGAAAATTTTTTGACCATTTGGAAATTTAAAAATAGAATTGATAAAGGTTCTTTTTTGTGATATTTGTCAAATTTATAATAAATTTAATAAACAACTCTGGTTAAAAAAATTCCATTAAAATCAGCAGTATCGAAAGCCAAGAATTTAAAAGCATCAGCAAGCAAAGCCAAAGAGTCACAAGTATAAATAGACAAGAAGTAGAAAATGGAGATTTGCTTAAATGGATTTTCAGATTCTTTTCTCATTCATATAGTTTTTTATCACAATGATGTTAAAACAATAGAAAGAGAAAAATTTAAATAATTCTTTTTACTCTCAAGTATATCAGAGTGAGTAAAAGAGAGAGAGAAAAAAAAGTTCAATCGCTAAATAACTTTAATGCAAAATTCATGTTTCGTCCAAAAGAGCGACTCGAAGAAAAATTCAATTAAATTTAAATGATATTGATAAGTAGTCGCACGAGTCGAGTAGCGAGAGAGCTATTAGTGAGCATCCTTATCTTATGCCTTTTGTTTAGTAAATCTCATTTAATTTTCTTATACTCAAAGCGATATCTTGAACAGTCGTGACCTTAAAACAATGTTTTATGGCGCATTGATTGAATTACTTATCTTAGTGGCAGAAGTGTCTGACTCTGTGTATTATAGCAGCATAAATTCTCATTCACTTGGCATATTTATTGATGTTTATTCTTTTCAATGAATCTCGCGATGCTTCTTCGCTTGCTGTGCATATAACAACAGATCTGAATAGAAAGTAAATTTTATTATAATGACGGTATTAAAGAACAGCAAATTGGCCCCTAATATACACACACATTTTCTTTTTCTGTATGTGAATTTGCTAATGTAAACTTTTTCCCTCATTCTCTCGGCTTATGCTTGCTTTTATCGATATCGATATCCAATATTCATATTTCTTTACGCATTATTACAATAGCAATATTAACAAATTCCTTCATTGCTGCCGCTTCTTCCCCTCTTAAACACGTCACAAGCAACGATGCGATGAGAGTTTCCTGCCAGTCGAATTTAAACACCTCAAATTTATTCCAACAATAACAAATTTTCAACGCAATTTTTACACAGGCAATAAATTTTCATCAAGAAGTGAAGTGAAGAAGGTGAAGATGCGAAGAAAAAGTAGAAGGAGTTGGAACTGAAAATTTTTAACAAATTTTTGTTAAGTCACTGAAGCTTAAGTTTTGAAATAATTTTAGAATTTTTTAGCATTTTAACTTATTTTCTAAATTTGAAATTTGAAAAACAAGAAACAAATAAAAATTTTTAAGAATTTCGAATATAACGGATTTTTAGAACTAAAGATTTTAATATAAACTATTTAAAGAACTTTAAGAATGTAACGAAATTTTTAAATTTAAAAGTTTTTAAAATTTTTAAAGGTTTTTAAATTATAACAAAAACGACTAAAAAGTCTAAAATTAACATAAACGTGCATGATTCAACCGCAAATTTTTAAACCAGTCATATTGTTTTTTAGAATATTCATCCAAAAAGTAGAATCTAGGAAATATACGTTACGACTTTCCATTTACTTGCCGTAGCATGAAAAAAGCACATTAAGTGAAGCGTAATGTATTTTTGGGTACTCGGGTATTGTCTACACAGGCTAAATGAACGCAAAACTTTTTAAACTCTAAAATTAATTTTTTTTAACGTTTAAAATTTTCAAGTTTATAATAATTGTCAAACGACACAAAAAAGGCAAAAAGCTGACAAGTTTGCTGAAAAGAAAATTGCTGTTTGAAATTTAGATTTTTTTCTTAATATTGTTTCCATTCGTTTTTAAAATCAAACTAGTTCTGAAAAATCAAAATCAAATTTAAAATATGTAAAAAACTAAAAAATTTAACGGCTTTTTTATTTTTCAAAAATATTTAAATTTAAAGAGTTGATTACTTTTAAAAAAATTTCATCCCTCTTAAAAACAATAATTTCCACATGAAAATCAACTCAGCAAGTGAAAGAGAATTAAATAAAGCTCATCATGTAACATAACACGTAAAGAAAAGCAAAAAGAGAGAAAATTTAGAAAGAAAAACATGTTGGTGAAGCATACTTCAATAAATCAATGTAAAAAATCCTTCCGAATTAAATTGCGACAACGAAAAAAAAATTTTCTTTTCAATATAGCACACAATATTTTTAGCTTGCGGAATGAGGAAAGAAAGCGGCAAAAAAAATCGGAAATGAAATCAAATGGAGACGAGTTAAGACAATATAAAAAAAAAATTTTTCTTTCAATTTACAATTACATTAGAATCTCATCGATTTGGCAGCTGCTTGAAATATGTTTGAGATTTAAGGTATATATATGTGTGTGTGAGGAAGGAAAAGAAACATTTTGAGGCATTACAGATGAAACTTTTGCTAGCTTTTATTTAAATCTCGGCTTTTCTATGATTTTAAGCAAGCACGAAAATGAAAAGTTTCTTAAACAGCTGAAAACTTTTTCATTTCAACTTCGTGCAAATATTTCTACCTTTAAGTTAGTAACTTGAGCCTCTAACAACGTTAAAAAGATCTAATTTCACTAATCGCATGGCATTAGAAAAAAAAAGTTCATGAAACTTAAATTTCAAGGTTCGTTTACTTTCATTCCATGGACTCGTACGTAAGCCATCATTAAGTCATTTATTTTATCGATCTTAAATGAGCAAGCAGTTTTCTCTCTCTCACTGTCGCAATTATCGTGGTGTAAATAACACAGTTAGAAGAAGTAGCAGCATCATTGAGGATATAATCTCTGCCAATCTAAATGGCCTTAAAGTGCCATCACATTATCGGTTTAATTACCTGCTTTTATTCTCTCTTCTTTCCTTTCTACTTCGTTATTTATGCAGTTGTCGATAATAGAATGATATTAAGTTTGTATACTCACACTTTCTACACTTACCAATAAGTGGATTAGACAAAAAAGTATTTGTGATTAGAAATTTATTTTTATTTTTCGCTGGAAATAGTTGAATGTCTTAACTGATTTTTGTGATAGATTTCGATTCCAATTGAAACTGTCACATACGCTTCATAGAAAAGTAATTTGTAACATTTTATTATTATTACTTGAAATATCTGTCTGTTTTTCAGTCCTTTTATGATTTTTCAAACATTAATTTCGGTCATTTCTCAATAAGTTTGAGCTCTGGAACTTTCAATATAGCTCAGAACTTGATAACAAAGCACTATTTAAGTACTTTTATGATGACATAAGCAATATTTCAAATAATATTAGCAAAATAAAATTCTTTTTAACAGTGTGAAGTAGGCTGCGAATCAAAAATTTTTCAAAATTTAAATTTCATTTGACCATTACATTATAATAATACGTTGTATTTTTTTTGTTCTGTTTCTATTATAAGAGTCGGCTCTTATAATAGAAGGAATATAGTGGAAAAATCTAAAGCAAGTTTTAAACTTGTCCAGAGTTCTTACCAGCTCGCCGCTTTTGGCAAGTTTGATAAACATCTCTAAATTGAAGCTTCATGCTTTGAAAATTTCTATTGTTACTGCTTCTATAAGCTTTACGAGTAGAATAAAACTTTTTTGAAGGTTTGCAATTGAGTTGGCCTGTGATTTATTTCAAATTTAATCTTGCCGGTTTTGAAATTTTTTAAAAACCGACCAAGTCTAAAATTAACATCATAACTCGTCCGGAACTAAGCCACAAGCCTTCAAATTTCTTTTATTTTACTCGTAGAGCTTTATATAAGCAGTAGCAAAACCAATTAATTGGTTGTAGTTCAAATTCAAAATCAGTTTTTCATTGAAAACTTAATTCGAAAAATTTAAATTCTGTTTCCAGCAAACTCGCCGGTTTTGACTGGTTTGATGAATATCTCAAAATCTAAGCTTCATAATCTTAAAATCTCTTTTGCTACTGCTTATATAAAGCTCTACGAGCTCGTAAAAATTGTAAATTGTAAATTGCAATTTCAAAACTAAGCTAAATTAACGAGTAACGAGTAAAAAGTACGTTGCGTTTATTGCTTATGTATGCTACATGGTCTTTTTATTTTATTATATGAAAAGTTACGCTAGTTAAGAAAACTTTTTCTAATTCAAATTAATACTATGTTGATAAAATTAACACATTCAATATGTCTTTAACATGCAACAACAAAAAACAGAAAATCGTAATGTATTTTTGGTTACTAAGAAAAGTAAGCCTACTTAACTTATTAAGATCAGAAAATTATTTTTAAAATGATTTTTCACACTTTTTGACCAGAAATAACTAAAATTTAAACTAATTGTTTTTAAAATTTTTTACTCTGAAAATTCTCTAACAGCTAAATAAGCTTTTGAAAAAGCGTTTTGAAACTTTTTAATGATCAACATTTTCCAGGTGCACATATATAAAAGAGGATCAATATTTGATTTTTATCACAAAAATGTGCATCATCCTTCGATTGTTTACTTTTCTCCCAGAATAGAAAAACAAAAAAGCTCTCATATATTCCTGCAGGAGTGAGAGAGTGAAATATTTTTCCTATGAGCTGACTAATTCAATAGCACTTTGTGTGTAGAGCACTGACAACGTTCGCGCCAAATTTTGATTTATAAAATAGTTTCTATATTGCCTTTCAATATGTTCCACTCAATCTCGGCCCATATTTCCTCTCTTTTTCAGAAGAGTCACTCATTCGCACAATATATAATGGCTATTGTTGGCTGATGATGATGCAGAAATAAAAAAAAAATTTCTCGTTTTTGTTCTCGAATGAGAGCAAAAGGCAAGGCAGAAAAGGCTAGTTGAAATTTATATGCATGCATTGGCTTCCGGATGACCATTCCGTTGACAAGCGCATGCATTGATCATAAATTATTGACAAAAATTGAAAGATTTTGACAGGCATTCAATGAAACACCATGCCAGAAGGGGTGCTGCTGCTAAAGCTTAAAAACAAATATTGCATGATGCACGCATATGGTGATAAATTTTACAGAAAAATATGAATTTTATAGAAAAGAAATTTTTTTTTTCACACTCGCATCGTTTCGCTATTGTATTAGCTCTGTCTCTCATTGCTATAGCTAAAAAAGAAGCCAACAAAAACATACAGAGCAGCTTTTATGGCACCAGTATTATGGAATTTTATAGTTCGCGTTTGCTATCAAAAACAGATTTTTTTTTAAATAACACACAAAAAAGAGTCATTCATCCAAAAATGGCAAGGAATGTCATATAACCATTATAGCATCAACATCAAGCAGGACAATATGCTTGTGAAAGAATAAATTAAGATGGGAAAGAGAGAGAAGAGAGGAAAAATTGTTATTTTAAGTGATAATTTCACCACGGAGATTGCTTTCATAAATTAGCTTTCTTCTCTGTTGTAGAAGAGAAAACATTTAAGGGGATGAAAATTATAGGAAAATGTATGATAAAATTTATAGTCGTTTTGCCTTTAAAATGTTAAAATAACAATTTCTTAAATGAAAATTAAACGTTTCAATATATTAAAAGATTATTTTAAAAAAAGTTAAAAGCCTAAGAACTTTTTGATTCTGTTGATTTTCAATTTGGTATGATTTCATTAAAAAATGAAGGAAACTAATATTTTAGTCAATTATTTTGAACTTATATTGACCAAGAATAATAGAATAAATATTATTTGATAAGTTATATTGCAAAAACGAAAGAATTTATGGGCCTTGAAAATTTTATTTTATAAATAAGGGTCTTTTTAATTTCAAATTATTAAAATACTTGATTATAATGATGAATTCCTGTTACTACACAGTGAAGCGTAAGGCGTTGTATAAGACTGCTTCAATTTGAAGCGTATTCCGTCACAAAAAGTGTCAGTAATTATTCTGACGATATGATTAATGAAGACAAAAGATGAAGTTTTAAATTTCAAATTATACAAATACTTGATGAACATTAATTTTAGTAAATTATTTTGTTAATTAATCAAGCAACCATTTAATTACCGTTAAATTTTATTGAAAAATTATAACAAATAAACATTCGATAATTCGAATTTTGAATGACCGTAATTTTTTGAAGAAGTATTTTCAATTATAAAATCACGACAGTTGTAAGCATGCTGAGAAAAACGTTTTTTAACTTGTATGAAGTTTGTGCCAATAAAGCATAGTTATGAATCCTAAAAAACAAATTTTATTAGACTTGTTAGGCTGTTTTCAATGATTATTTATTACCAATTTTATTGCAGAATTATTTTCTTTTACACTTCTTAAAAATAACGATCATTTAAAATTTTAAAATTTCAAATATTAAATGACAGTTAAAAACTAAAATATTTGACATCATGATAAATTATTCCAATTTTCTCGCTCACTTTAATAAAATTTTTCTATTTAATATTACTTTAAAAGTTGTCATTCTCTTCACATAAAAAGCTATTTTATTCTTAACAATAAATGAATGTTCATTTTCTTCTCTTGCCATCCCTATCATTCTGTCGTCTTCTCTTAGGTTAGGTAAAATCATTTTATAATGAGCAGAAAATGTGCTCTCGCCTTAGATGCTCAACTGTGAAATAATAAAGTTAAGTAGCTGAGCAGAAAATTGAGGCCATTCTTTATACAAACGTTGTGTCTCTTTTTTCCACTAACCAAGATAGAAAATGGATCATTCTTGCTATAGATACAACGTAGCTAAATCATTAGTTAATGTGCCGAGACGAAGGAAGTTGTGTGAGCGAAAATGAAAATAATTTTCAGTTGAAAACCACAAACAGTGAAAAGGAAAAGAAAACAATAAAAAGAGTGAAAGAGTGCGGTTTTGTACATAAACTGTTAGCTTGCCTCATTATAAGAATTAAACAATGAAAAATATGGAATAATGAAAGTCGTTGAAAAATTAAAATTTTTAACGTACTTTATTTGAATTCAAAAATTTAAAAACCGTTAAATTTTTAAAATTATATTTTAAACTTTCAAAAAAGAAAGAAAGAATGGACAACAAATGGTAATGAAAGCTTACACGCTGTGCTGACATCTTCAAACATTTAGTAGCATCAGTTGATTACCCAAAAAAAACTACATGAAAAATTCTTCTCACTCTCTAACCCACACATACATGCATGCAGATCTCTATTCACAGAAGCAGAACATATTGTTATGTAGCAACACAACTGCTGATGGTACTGGCTGCTTCTGTTTGCGCTGTCGCTATTGCTGTTACTGAATTCATTGTTAAGCAGAAAGCACAAAAGAGTGAATTTATACAAACTCGTATGCATTATGAAACAGCATGAAGGCATAGCAAAGAGTAAGACAAGCTATGGGAGCACAAAATTAAACGGACTGTGACACAAAGAACGAAAGGAAGAAAGACAGCGGAGAGTTGGAAAACAGCACAATAATTGTCTTGAAAGTTTAATTAATTGTGACATTTTACGTTAGTTTTTTACTCGCACATTTCCTGTGTCGCATGCATTGTCAAATAAGAGCATTGAAAGAGCATCTAGAGTTAAAGAAAAAAAATTTCCTATGGCGAAAATTTCTCTTTTTTACAACAATTAAATGAAAATTTATGTTCAGAAAATTGTACCGCATATTGTGCGATAAGTACTACTGGCTGCTTCATAGAAGAAGATTTCAAACGATGAGAAATATACTCTCGCTCACATACACATACACACACAAATTGTTTTTCGCTTTGATAATTTATGAGCGATGCTTTCATTTTACTCTATCATAATGTTCACATATTAAGCAAAGTTCTGCCTTTTTCTTATCAACACACATTATTGAGATGAATATTTTTCTTCCTTCTTTTCTTTCTTTATTTTGTTCGCTTACTGTGAGATTTTTTTTCATTCATTTGGCGCGTGTATGTGAATGAATGTGATTACTTATTTCCCCTCCTTTTATCTTGACCTCATGTGACTTTCCTTCTTTTTATATATATCAAAAAAGTTTCTTCTTTTTAGCATGCTTGTTAAAGAAAAATGTATGTTTGCGTCATTTAAAATATTTATATCAGAGTCCGAAAGCGTTTTTCGACTAACTAAAATGCAACTAATTTTTAGTCGATTAAAAATAAAACACTAATCGACTAAATTTTAGTTGTTTTTTAGTTGAAAATTTTAATCGACTAAAATTTAGTTGAAATTTAACCGAAGATTTTAACCGGTTAAATTTTAGTTGATTTTTAGTCGATAATTTTAACCGACTAAAATTTAGTTAGTCGACTTTAACCGACTAAAATTGATTTTAGTCGACTAAAATTAAAATTTAACCGACTAAAACTGATTTTAGTCGGTTAAAGTCGACTAACTAAATTTTAGTCGGATAAAATGATCGACTAAAAATCAACTAAAATTTAACCGGTTAAAATCTTCGGTTAAATTTCAACTAAATTTTAGTCGATTAAAATTTTCAACTAAAAAACAACTAAAATTTAGTCGATTAGTGTTTTATTTTTAATCGACTAAAAATTAGTTGCATTTTAGTTAGTCGCGACTAAAAGATAAAACGGTTTCGGACTCTGATTTATATAAATAAATGTGGGCTGGAATGTAGAAGAGGTGGAAAAATTTGTGATTGACATGAAATAAATTAAATATTCGAAGGTAAAAAAGTTTAATTAAGAAAGAATTTCCGAGAAATGTTTATTTTTATTAAATGTTGAGTCAATTTTCTTGGATTATTATTATCTTGGGAGACTCAATGGACCGATAATTTCAAGTCTCTTAATTCAAAAAATATCTTAGGGTAAACGATCATTAGTTTCGACCCACCATAAGTATCGACCGTTTTTTAATTCGATGAATTTGTAATGAAAACTCACAAAATCTTAATATATTACTGTTGTAAACAATTAAATATGTAATTTGACAATTGTATAGCACTTCACTATAGATTATTAATCAGTATTTTACACAAAATTACCATTTTTCGTTTATTTTCCAAAACAAAAAAATTTCGCAATATTTTCAATCACTTAATTTTCACTTATTTACTTTCTTTTCTCTACTTTTATCAACACCACGATTTGAATTCAAGCTCAAACTTTATTATTCAGCACTTATTGATACATTTTAACCCGTTTATAAACACTAATTAAACTCAAGAATCGCCATTATAAGTCTCGACCCAGTTTCATCATAAGTTTCGACCCATTTTGTTTACAAAAATTCATCTGAAAATCGCGCAACAATTTTATTACCAACTGTAGCAAAACGCGTTCAAAATTTTCCCAATTTCAAAAATTCTTAATTTCTTTTTATGAAAAG
>JACWBX010003478.1:0-30904 GCA_014622435.1 Polypedilum pembai
CTAAAAATTCCTTAAAAACGCCTAAAAATTCCTTTAAAACGCCTAAAAATTCCTTTAAAACGCCTAAAAATTCCTTTAAAACGTCTAAAAATTCCTTTAAAACGCCTAAAAATTCCTTTAAAACGCCTAAAAATTCCTTTAAAACGCCTAAAAATTCCTTCTAAAAATTCCTTTAAAACGCCTAAAAATTCCTTTAAAACGCCTAAAAATTCCTTTAAAACGCCTAAAAATTCCTTTAAAACGTCTAAAAATTCCTTAAAAACGCCTAAAACCATTTCTACCTCTTGCTTTTTTTAATTTAAAAATATTATCTATTGTGGTCAAAACCTTCTCTTTGCTAATTAAAGAAATTTTTAAAACAGAGTATGAAACATTTTCAAATTCTAACTTCATCTGTCTAAGTAAGTCAAGATAAAATCAATTTTTTTCTATTCAAGTGCTGCTTTAAAAAGTTTCAAATTTTTAATTTGTTTCATTTGAACCAAACAAGTTTTTAAAAACAAATATTTAAAATTTGCTAATTTTTTCTTAAATTATGATTGTTTCAGCAAAGAAAAAGGAGCTTCGGCTTTATGCAATATTTTATAGATTTTTATGATTTTATGCGACAATTAACAACTTTTTACGACATTTAGCAGGAGTTTTGTGAATTCTTAGTAAATTTTTAGAATTCGCCCATCAACGTCGACGTCCGGTATGATTTTCCAAAAAATAAATTTTCGAAAATTTCATCTATGAAAATTATAGATGGCGTTAAGAATCGACTAAAGCGCCATCTATTATTTTCATAGCGAAATTTTTTAGAATTTTTTGTCGGCATCTACAGGCGAACTTTATTAATGTTAAATCCTTTCAAAAAATAAAAGTTTAAGTTTAGTTTTTCGGTTTTATGAGACTTTTTTTTGACATTTTGCCGAAGTTCTTTTCACTTAAATTTTACTAAATTTCAAATCTAGTCAAAATGAAAAATTTTAAGCGATTTGAAATCAAAATGAAGGCACAAAAAATTTCCCTTTCATATCTGTTTTAAATCAAAACAAATTAACAAGCCAAAATAGTTTAAAAAAACTCCATTCATGAAAGCAATAAAAAAATATTTTTCAAGTTCAAAAAACTCATGAAAAGATTTTTCAACTCTTTTTGATCACAAAGTAACAAAAATTCAATCAATTTATTTTCTAGTAATAAAAGAATAAAAATTCATTAGACTCTTGATATTTTTACTGTCTTTTATTATTTCATAATTATTAACGAAAATAAAAGGTATATTAGCAGTTAGCACCTAATAAAAAATTTTTATGTGCTTTTTTTTTTTCTTAAGATTGTTGGTTTACTTTTATTTTTGTTTATTTACGAATATAAAAAAAAATATATTCAATTGAGTGAGAGTCAGTCAATAGGTCTACGCGAGAGACTTCTTTTTTGCTTCAATAAACCATTCACAGTTGCAATAAAAACATTTTTATGATTTTTACATGATGTGAGGCATCAAATCATATCATTTAGCATTTTTCATGGTCATCACGCTGAATGACACAATTTAAAGCAGAGTTGAAAAACAGATAAAATTGTTTTTCCACCACAAAAAAGTTTTTCAACACTAAATTTTATTCACCTCAAATTATTTTTCACCACGATAAATATTTTCAAATTTGTAAACAAAAATTTTAGTTGTGAAATTTTCTCACAAATTCTAATTGAAATGAGTTAAAATTAGTAAATTAAAATAAGCATTCGAAGTAGTTGGAACGTGATTTAAAGCGAAAAATAACACCACAAAATTCATTTAAAATTTTGTAAACAAAAAATTTATTTTCGCAAATTTTATCACAAATTTTAGTTGAAATGATATGAAATTAATGAAAATCAAGCAAACATTGAAAAAACTTTCTTTTTACAACGTAATAAAAGCAGTTTGAACAGAATTTGAAGCGAAATTTGAAAGTAAAATTTTTTCACCACAATTTTTATTCACCATAGAAAATTTTTCACCACAAAATTTTATTCACCACTAAATTTATTTTCACCTCTAAAACTTTTTCACCAAAATACTTTTGTAAACAAAAAATTCATTTGTAAAAATTTTCTCATAAATTCTTATTGAAATGAATTGAATTTAGTAGAAATCGAACAAACATTAAGTAAATTGTCTTTAACCAGGTCTAGTACTCAAATCAGTAAAATCCTTAAAGGGATTTGACTGATTAAAATCTACCAAATCCCTTTGAGGATTTCACTGATTCAAGTATTCGATTTCGAATTTAATAGTCTCTTAAATTGCTGTCTATATGCAACATAGTTGATATAATTTGAAGAGAATTTCAAGTAAAAACCAGAAATTTTATTCACCAAAAAAATTTTCTCACTCCGAAAAATCTTATTAAATTTGTAAACAAAAATTTAATTTTCGCAAATTTCATCACAAATTCTAATTGAAATCGATAAAATATTAAGAAAATCGTCTGTATACAACATAATAGACGTAATTTGAGCAAAATTTGAAGCAAAAATGAGAAGAAACAAAGATTTGATTGCTTTGATTGAAATCTACAAAATTTCGCTTATTCGAGCAATTTATCTTACATTCAAAAATTTCTATCTTTTATATACAACATAGTAGAAGTAGCTTGAACAAGATATGAAATTAAAAAACATTTTTGACATCAATTTGGCATCATTTCAACTCTGTTTTAAGTCTAAAGCGTGTGTGTGTGTGTATAAGTAAGCAATTTAAAATCATTTTTTCTTCTCGTCTCTCTTTCTACAGACAACAACGAATTCCAATGAATTAAGCCCAAAAGACATGTCAAATAAATTTTATTTTAAAAATGTCATAGAGATTCTTTTCATTATAATTGACAGCAACAGCAACAGCATAGAGCTCTCTCGCTCGCGCGAGTTGAAATTATAAAGTGAAGGGAAATTCGTGGGATTTCTAATGACATGCAAAGGCAACGAGTTTCATGGCAATCAAGTCGTTTTTTTTTTTGCTCCCATATTTGCTTACAAACACATGCGCAACAAGAACAAGAGCAGAACAGTGAGAGAAAGAGAAAATGAAAAACATTAATAATGGTTGACTGGGACTGTGTTAGTGAGTATATAAGAAGCCATTTTTTTGATATTGAAAATTTTTAACATTGTAAATTTTAACAAAATTTCAATTTTTTCCTTCTTGACAGTGTAAAAATTCTTAATTTTAGAAAAAATTATTAGAAATTCAAAATGCGCATGTTTAGCGGTCGTTAGTAAAGCAAGGAAGAGAAAAAAAAAAAATTCACGGCATGTCAGCTCTTTATGAATGCTAAATAGACTCTTATCATGCTTACAACATTGAGAAATGCCATTGTTCTCGCGTCCTCTTTTATTTTTTTTTTGTTAAAATCGATATTCTGCTCTGAACAAGCAAAGGCAGGTCGAATACAAAGGCAGGAAAGTGAAGTGATTGATTTATAATGAAATTCGATTTTTCTTGGAATTGTGTTGCTTATTTGGAATCAATAAATCATTGTTTTCTGAATTTTTGATTGTTTTTGGCATTTTTTAAAAAAAATTTCAAGTTTTTAAAGCCTTTTTTGTTGCTTTATCAATCTTTTTGTCAGAGCCCGAAATCGTCGGCTAAATTACTCGAGTAACTAAATTTTTTTATTTTCTCTGTTTTTTGTTGTTGTTTTTAATTTATTTTATTGCTGATATTATTATTTTAAACAGTAATTATTTTTTTATTTATTTAGTTGTCTCCTTTTGAGACTTAGTAATAAGAAGCAAGGAAGAGCCATATATCTTGGTCTTAGGCCTTGCACAATATACAAGATACAGTAATCTATTGAGAATTACTCAAATGCTCAACTAAATTTTTAAAAAAATCAGAATTTTAGCTTTTGATTAATTTTTATAGTAGCCGTTAAGCTGCTACTAAAGCAAAAATCTACTATTGAAAATGTTGTCAGTGACTATATAAATAGTAAATCTAAGCAGAGCTTGAAGTCGACTAAAAAATTGTAAATAAGTCGACTTAGCATATAAATTTTTAGTTGACTTCGGGCTCTGGATCTAAGCTACAAGCTAGTTGTACTTTTACTATGACAAATAGCCTAAAAATTCTATTCAAAATTCAATTTGAAAATTTTATTTACTAAATGTAATTTTAAATTTAAAATCATTCAATTAACAACACTTTGAACTGAGAAACAGTTGCTAAATATTTAGTATAAAATTTTAAATTCTCTCTTACAGAAATTTAAAAATGTAAAATGACAATTTGAAATAGTTTTAAATTTTAGTTGCAACTAATTAAATTTATTTGACTAAAATGTAATTTTTTGTGAAACCAATATCAGACTCTGAAAAGAATGTTCTTTTTAGCTTACTTTTCACAATAGATTTTGACTATTGGTTACAAACTAGTAGTCAACATTGCTTACTTGGATTTTAATTTTTTGTTTCAATTTTTCATTTTTAAAACCAGAAATGTAAAATAAAGAATTTCGTAAATTTTAACTACTTATTGCAGTTTATTTGTTAAAACCTTAACTAGTAGCTACATTGGAATTTGGCTACACTAGATCTACACTGCTAAATTACTTCTTCTTTTACTGCTACAAAGAGACTAACAACTTTGCTCAAAACTTAAATTCTTCATTCTTAAACTAAAATTTTGCTTTAAAGTTAAATTGTTGACGCTTATTTTTGTTTTTAAATTTTTTATTTACTATTAAGTCCAGTAAGTTTTCAAAAAATTTCTCTTGGTAAATGATCTTATTTTAAAAAGTAATTTAAAAATTATTTCATTAATTTTAAAAGAATTCAAGTTTTACAGCGCTTTTGAACTGAGAAATAATTATTAGATATTTAGTATTTAAAAAATTAAAATCACAGTTCGAAATAGTTTTGAATTTTAATTTGAATTAATTAAATTTATTTAAATAAAATTTAGTTGATTTTTGCCTAAATCGAGTGTTAATTTCATACACTCAAAGAAAATAAATTACTAGAATGTTAGCGAAAATTTAATGATAACGATTTCACTAAGAATTAGTAAACTTTTCTAAAATAATAGTAAAATTTTATTTTTTCACTAAGCTTTTAGTGAATTTCACTAATAATCTTGTGAATATTTACCTTACTAGAAAATTAGTGAATATTGCTAGAAATTTAGTAATTTTTTTGCTAATAATTTAGTAAATTTCACTAACATATTGGCGAAAAATCTTTTTTAAAAAATACCAAAATAAAAATTTATTTACAATTAATTTAATTTAATTATTAACAACAATATAAAATGATTTTGTCATTTTCATCACAAGAAAAATTAGTTACTTTGGTAACTTGGATAAGACCAAGTCACAAGAAGTTAAGCAACGTCTTAGTAATTTTTTACTTAGATGGGTGACCGATTTTTCGCTAATTTTTTAGTAATTTTCACTAATAATATAGCGAAATTTTTAGAGAAAAATTTTACCATATTATTAGTGAATTTCACTGAATTGTTAGTGAATAATTTACTAACTTCTAGTGAATTTCGCTAAAAGTTTAGCAAGGCATATATTCACTAGACGTTAGTGAAATTTTCCATACAAAATTACTAATTTCTAGTAACATTTTTCTTTGAGTGTACAAATTTAAGGGCTTTTCTAAAAGAACTTCAATTAATTCTGGCTTTATTGCCATTGAAATAAAATATTTTACATTTTTATCGTCTGAATTCGTGGTCTTGTTACATTAAAAAATTATTGAAAATTTAGACAGTGACTACAGCTAGTTGTAATTTTACTATGACAAATAGCCTAAAAATTTTTCATTCTTGTTCTAAAATTTATTTAAAAGTTAAGTTGCTGACATTTATTTTTGTTTCAAATTTCTGTGATTTATAAGTTTCAATTAAAAATTTACTATCTTTTGTTTACTTCATGTTGTTGTTTTTAATTTACTTATTATTGATATTATTTTAACATTGAAGATGATACTTAATATAGAGAAAATTTTCATTGAATTTAATTTTGCAACGCTTTGGAAATTTTTCGCTTCTAATTTTTAGGTTTTGGACTTGAACGCATATACTTGATCAAGTTGCATTCAAGTTGACTCACTAAAAATGTCTCGAAATCTTTTTGACTTTATTTATTTCAGATTTTAAAAATTACGCAAAAATTGACCGAATAAAATAAAAACTTTTAGAATTAGAGACATATTTAGTAAGTCAACTTGCATGTAACTTGATCAAGTTGACTATCTTCGTTAAAGTTCGAACCCTAGAATAAAAGAATTTTTAATGTAATGAAACTTTTTCTTGTACATCATTATATTTTAGACAATTAGTCATTTTAAAATTTTAAATTTATAATTGTAATGTAATGGTTTTCCCCGGACGAAAACAATATGAGTCTCAAAAGGAGACAACAATAAACAATTTCATTGAAACGATGATGAAAATTTCTTTTAATTTTCTTAAATTTCAAAAAATATTCTCAACTTTCATTCCCTTCTATCTTGTTAAAAAATCAAATAATTTCCCTTCCAAATAAAAAACTTCTCAGCATGATGTTATCAAAAATGAGCGAGCTCGAAAACACCGCCAGACCGTAAAATGACTTAATTGTAGCGAAAAAAAACATAAACACGATTTTTTTTTTTTTTTAGCCTCACAATTATTCTATTGAAGCAGTTAAGTTAAGAAGCAAAAACATGACAATTTATTCGTGCCGGGTTTGAGATTGCAAAGTTTTATTTTGATGTAATTAAGTAAAGTTGAACTTTTTTTTGTGATCTTTTACAATGAAGATAAGAAAAGAAATAAATTGTAGACAATTGAGATTCAGTACTTGACTGAATTTTGTGCAAGTTTCAAGTCAACTTGACTTAAATAAAATTGTTACAAATTTTAATAAATTCGATCAATTTTTGATAAATTTAAGTAAAATTGACTTTAACATAAATTTACATAAAATTCTGATCGAATTAAATCAAAATTTCAATCAATTTTTGACATTTTTAATTAAGTCAACTTGACTTACTAACAATTGTCTCTAATTCAGTCAAATTTAAATTATTTTGAACAAAATTGTGTTAAATTTATATGAAAATCAATGATTATTTAATTTATAAAAAGTTTTGACTAAATCAAATGAAATTTGACTGAGTTAGACACATTTAAGTCTAAGTCAAGTTGACTTACTCAAAAATGACTTTAATTCAGTCATATTTTCTTTAATTTGATTAAAAAAATTTTCAATTTATATGGAAATTAATAATACTTAAATTTATATCAAATTTTGACTAAATTAAATTAAATTTGACTGAATTAGAAACATTTTTGACTAAGTCAAGTTGACATGCAAGTTGAACAAAAGTCAAGTCAAGTAAACTTGTAAATGCCGAACCATAACAATTATTAACTACAAATTTCAATATTTACTTCAATAAGCAAGCAAACAAGAAAAAGATAAATAAATAACTGACAGTTAAACAGACTTTTGCCTTGTCTTCATTTCAATTTTAAACAATTTTTTTTTGCTCTCTGTCTCTGTCTCTTATACAAGCAAGCTATTCAAATTCATTATAAAAGAGATGTTTATTTATTGCACTCATAAAAAAAAAAATGTTAACCTAGTTGCACCCTTGTTCTGTTCTTTTTTTTCTATATATGCAAATTCTTGCGTAACTAAAAAAGGTTTGAATTCTTTTCTCACTTAATAGCCATGTTAAAAGATATTGAACATGATTCAAAGACATCCCGCAATGAATGTATTGCAATATGAACAGCAGTAGTCTAAAATGGTGTAACTGTAACCCTTTTTAGTTCTAGAAATTATGTAAAAAAAAACTTTTTCTTCTTTGAACAGCTTGATGTCTGTGTTTGCCGACGGTAAAAACTATTTTGTAGTTTTTTTTTCTTTTTGGAGTTTGCGTGCATTGACTTACAAGACAGTCGTCGTCATTTTTTAATGATAACTTACGATCCCGCATAACATTTTTAAAAATCCATTAAATGATGTTTTTTTTTTTGCCTTTCCCTTTTTTTCTTATCTTATTCTGCTCTTGTTTCTTTTTTCAATTTTGTATTTCAAGTTATTACTGCTGCTGCTGCTGCTCTTTTTTTAATTCATTTTAAAGAGCTCAAAAATGTTATCAATTTTTTACTTTTCTTATTGATTTTTAATAATTTCTTGACTTGACTTGTTTACTAAGAAATAAAAATTATAACTTTGTCTTTTTTATTATGGCTGGCTATGGCTATTAAATTTTCTTTAACTCGAAGTAGACTAAAAATTTGTATGCTAAGTCGACTAAATTTAGTCAACTTCGGGCTTTGGATAGTTTCATAGGAAATTTTTGAGTTTCTATGATTACTTTGTTTTTGAAGCACAATTGAAATGTTTCATTATAGAGGGCGCTAAAATCAATGTTTTAAAATTTTATTTTTGTTAATTACTCAAATTTTCTTTACTTTTTCTGTGTTTATGAGCAGCTCAATCGTTAATTGTCATTGTTTTCTTCATATTCTTATCAAATATGATTAATATAAATGGCTCAAAACTCAATATTTTACGAAAAATTTTTTTGTTTATCTTTAACAAAACAATTTTTGCGTTAACAACTTACAGAATTTTTTCTTAATAAAATAAAATTTAAAAAATTCTCGCTTATTTTTATCAAAATTTTCTTATTTTAATCAGAAATTTTATTAAAATTTGCAATCAGTCAATACCAAAAGCAATTTTCGAGATAAGTCAATTCTAGAATTGAAAAATTTGTAATTGTAAATTGCCAACGCGCATAAAAATCAAAATATTATGAAAACCAATGAGTTATTTGCTCCATGTATGATTATTTAATAATCTTTAGTACAATAAACAAGTTTATATTTGAAGAGAATTTTCGACTCTTAGAAAAATTTCACAAAATTTTAGAATCGCTTTTTTGCTATCAAAAATTAAGAATTTTAAAATTTTAACGTATTTGTAAAATTTAAATTTTTATTTTTTAACGTATTATTAATTTTCAAATTTAAATTAACCGTTAAACATCAAAAAAAGCGTCACAAACAACAAATTCTAACTCAAACACAAAAAATATTTTTATATCTTTCAACAGATCTTTAAAGAATAATTTCGTTTCATGTCGTGGGAAGGAAAAGACTGTTGTTTGAGCTTTAATGTTCCTCATATGATATTTTTTCATAATAATTTCTTGTCTGTATCTCAGAGATGAAAATGACTTGATTAAATGTAATTTGTATGTGAGTAGTTAAAATATCTTCATCAAGTGTTTGACGACAGCTAAAAATCTTGTCCTTATGAAAAAAATTCATTTGAGTGGCTTAAAACATCAGCAGAAGTTGAAAATGTTTTTGTATGTTATAAAATGCCGCTATAAGAGAATTTTGAGGTCATTAAGTCTCTTCTTCATCTTAAATGAGAGAGAAAAAAATTCAAATTATTCCGTCTAATTAATTTGAAATTAAAATTGAACTGTTTTTAATTAAAAATTAAATTAATGACCTCGAAAATTAATTGAAAAAAAAAACCAACAACTTTTTCACTCGCTCTTAATGAAGCAGCTTGGCTTCCATTTTTCAATTTTTTTTAAGTCTATTAGCTTCGCACATGTCTCAAAAGCAATTTTTTTGCAATTTTTTTTATCCCTCGCTTAAAAATTGTTTTCAATTGAAGTTAATAAAAAAAAATTGCATTGATTCAATCTGCTCAATAATTCATGACAATTCAAGCTATTAATGGAATTTGAAATTTAAATTTTTCATTCAACAAAATGAAGAAAATTTTTCTCCCCTAAAAAATGGAAATTTTTGGCACAAAGATAAAAATGAAAATTGAAGTTTTTTTAGTAAATCCTCTTAAAAGAAATAAATTTTCTTCTACCCTCGAGGAAAAATGTTAGAAAAAGGGGAAAAAATTTTCTTTTCTTTTGTTGAATGTTTTTCTTTCTCGCTTTTTACGACAATTTATTTTTACTTATCAAAATAGAAAAAGAGAAAGAAAAATATTTAAGTTAAGAAGAAGTAAATTAAAGATTTGGTTTTGTCAAGAATTCAGGCACTTTTCATTGAGATTTTTGAGACTTTTATTCAAGATTTTACTAAATTTAACATCAGTTTTTAGTGAAATTTTACTAAAAACATTCTTAAAATTTAACGGTTTTTTGAAATTTAAAATTCATATTTTGAAAGAAAAATTTAAGATAGAAAAATTAAGAGAAAAAAATTTAAACAGCTTTAATTAATAAGTTTTTAAGACCTTTTCTTCTTCATTTTTGTATATTTAACTTCAATTCTTATAGAAATTTTACTAGAAAAATCTTCTTAATTTTTAACGGTTTTTTGAAATTTAAAAATCTTTCCTTTAAAATATTTGAAAATTTTTTGTAGTCAAGGACACTCGATAAAAGATCACGAAAAAACCTGATAAGAATATAAAAGATAGTAAATGGTAGCTAAAGACCATGAAAGATCATTAAAAATAATCACGTTTGGGAAAATTTTTTGAAAAATTCTAAATTTTCTTTGTTAAATATTAAAGTTTACTGTTTCAACATTAATAAAAAATCCAAAGCCCGAAGTTGACTAAAAAATTATATGCTAGGTTGACTGAATTTAGTCGACTTACGTCCAAATTTTTAGTTAATTTTAGGCTCTGAAAAAATCCAATGCAATTTTTGAAGATATAAAAAATTATAAGGTATTCTCTAGAATTTGCAATATGAATTGTAGATGGCGCTTTAATCAATCCTCAAAAGCTATCAATTACTTCCTATAATTTTCATAGTTGATTTTTTTTTTTTTTTGAAATTCTATCTACACAGACATGAGAAATCTAGAAATTTAAAAAAAAAATCTCTTTTAAATAGTTTGAGGCTCGCCTGATAGAACAGAAAAAATTCACTATAAAAACTGTAGATGGCGCTTAAAGCAATTTTCAAAATTCAGTTACAAACGATAAAAGTAAAAGAAAAGCTATTAAGCTTAGTCAATGATTTTTATAACGAATATTTTTGATAGTTTTGTATAAAAAGACAAAAATCCTAATTATAGATGGAAACTCAATCAGTTTTTGAAAACTAATTAAAGCGCCATCTGTAATTTTCATAACGGATTTTTTTTAAAAATTCCGTTAATTAAAGTTAAACGTTAAATTTAAATTAAATTAAATTTTGTAAAAATTTTTTACACAGACATATCAAAGCTCTCAAATTTTCAAAATTTTTCTCTTTTAAATAGTTTTCTTTTCACACCCATGATTAATAATCATCGACAACATATTTCATAATTTTTCGTTAAATTTATTAATAACATAATTTTTCCTTCCTTTCTTTTTTAATCAATGAACAAATGAAATTCACTCCCAACCCCATTTGACTAATTTTTAATTCCATTCAAAAGAAACAAGTTGAGTAAAAAAAATTGATTATTTCAACCTTCATTAGTGAACAACCTTCAATTACATAAAAACAACATTCGATTTTATACAACTTCAACATTTTAGCTCAAAACAGCTCACTATTGCAATCTCTCGTAAGAAATTTACAACTTTTTTTAGCTAAGACACAAATTTTGTCTCATCTTTTACTGCTTTTTAACTGACTACGTTAATTACAGCTGACTTTTAATTGTTCAATTAGAATTATTGTTTTATAAATAAAAATACAATAATTTACGATAAAAATTATTGATATGATTATTTTAAGACTGTTTATTTGTTTCAAGCTTTTTTTTTTATTATTTTTTATACTATTTAAAATGCTATAAAATTTATTTAATTATTTGTTTGTTTTTTCAATTTGAAACTTGTAAATTATTAAGAATCTGGTTTTAAATTTTGTTTAATTTTTTAGCAATGAATCATTTAGTCCATTGATAACCAACTGGTATATCGCGAAACAGCCATGTGCCATAAAAAGAGACTTAAATGTGCCACGAAAAAAAGTTTTTTGTTCTACAAGATTAATGTTTGGCTCTTAAGTATGTTACGAGTCAAGAAAGTTAGCCAACACTGATTTAAACTATTTGAAATTTGATCTCTGTTAATTTTGTTATGCTTGACTATTAAGAAGCTTAAAAATATTAAAAATGTAAATTTAATATTATGATTAAATTAGAAAAATCAAAAAAGAATTCAAATCTTAATTTCAAATCTTGAAATGTACAAATCGTATGTTTTTTTTGTCAAAAATAGCAAAACTTTTTAGTAATTTTTTCGATTAATTTTTAAAATGTCATATAAAAATAAATTCAACATTTATCAATCTATTTAACAATTTCAACCAGAGTTGTTCTTGTAGCGGGTTGAACAATTATAGCAAGCGAATCATTTTCTATGATGATGATTCTGCATATCAGCCAGGTGATGAAAAGCTGACTTGACTGTTTGCTTCTCGTGACCTGGATTGATTTAGTATATAAACGTTAGTATTTTAAGTTAAAGTATTCATTCTCTGCAAAGCCCGAAACCGTTTTATCTTTTAGTCGCGATTAACTAAAATGCAACTAATTTTTAGTCGATTAAAAATAAAATACTAACCGACTAAAATTTAGTTAGTCGACTTTAACCGACTAAAATCGATTTTAGTCGACTAAAATCAAAATTTAACCGACTAAAACTGATTTTAGTCGGTTAAAGTCGACTAACTAAATTTTAGTCGGTTAAAATGATCGACTAAAAATCAACTAAAATTTAGTCGATTAAAATTTTCAACTAAAAAACAACTAAAATTTAGTCGGTTAGTGTTTTATTTTTAATCGACTAAAAATTAGTTGCATTTTAGTTAGTCGAAAAATGGTTTCGGACTCTGATTCTCTGTTCTACCTTTGGAGGAATAAAACTATTATTAGAAAAAGAAGTACATCGGACTTTTAACTCTTCTCATTTTCAGCTGACAACCGCTACATTCTTGGTTACGCTTGCGAAGTATAAAATTTTTGTTTTACTAAAACATTTTACTTTATTTTTATGACTGCAAAACAATAACTGAAATATGTTAATTAATTATTAAAATTAAATTATAAAAATCAAATCCGAATTGAAAATGTTTTGATTTAAAACTTGCATTAGTCCGACACACCAGTATTTTTTTGACAAAAATTTAAACACTGTCCAAATCTGATTACGCTTGCGAAGTATATAATTTTTGATTAACTTAAACTTTTTTGAAAGTTAGAAATTTGTTAGAAATATTTTTTGAAGTTTAAGTGATCTACAACAGCTTTAAGTATAATTTTTTTAAAATTTGCATGGAACTTATATTCTAAGAGAAACTTTAACAGTTTAAAATGAACAATTGTTTAATAATTGTTGTCTAAATTAATAAAATAAAAAAAATCAGTAGTATACTGAGAAAAAAGTGTTTTAACTGACATAAAGTTTGTGCCAATAAAGCATAGTTATGAGTTTTTTAAAAGCAAACTTTATTAGACTCATAAAATAATTTTTAAATGCTTAAGCATTAAAAAAAGTTTTATGAGTCTAATAAAGTTTGCTTTTTAGGACTCATGACCGTGCTTTATTGACAGAAACTTTATGCCAGCTAAAAAACTTTTTCTCCGTGTGTAACGGTTAAAACCCGTGTGAAGTTAGTCCATCCCATTATCGGCAACATACGTTTTTTGTACTTTCTTTCGATCAACATTTTGTCGATCGAAAACTACTTTAGAAATAAATTCTAATTCCTTCGACTAAGTGTCATAAAGTACAATTTGTATGCCTAATAAATAGCTTGATCAAGGCCAACTTAATGCTAGTAAAAATGTTTTTTCTCTATAAAATTTATAATATTTGAATAATCTTATAATAAATGTTAAAGTTTTGTTAAGCAAATTAGTAAATTATATTGTAAAATAGAAATATATTCGAATAGTTTGAATTTCAAATCTTTAAAAATATTGCTTCGTAGTGGTTTTTTTTTTTTTTGCAGAAATTACTTTTTTTTTTTTTTTTTTAAATTTTGAAGAGAAAGAAAGAGGAAACAACCCTTGATAGTAAAAAAACAGTAAGTATTAAAATTCTGAAAAATTTTCGCATGAAATTATCAAAACAAATTTTGTTGTTTTTTTTTTCAGGGCATCCAATTTGTGTTGGGAAACGGGCGAATCGGGTCAAAATTAGGAGAACGGAGCGAATCCTTCGTCCCAGTTTCTAACCCCTAAGTAACATTTTTTTTTGTTCCCTTTTTTCTTCCTTTTGATCTATTTTTTGAATTTTGAGTCATTCAGCAGACAAAATGCTCCAGAAAATTCTCTTAAAGAATTTTTTTAAGAGAATTTTAAGATAATTTTCTGCAGATTTCTTTAAGTAAACTTTTTACAAAAACTTCTGATGTATGATCCGCACCCTTTTTCTAGATTTTGGTTTAAATTTTTGATTAAAAAAATTAAATTTAATGTTAAAGTATAAAAATGATCGAATTGAAGCAATTTAGAGTCAGGGTTAGCTAAGACGGCTAGCAAAACGTAGCACCGGCTTTGCCGATACCAGAGCTTCATACACTGAAGTGCCAGCAATGACGACTTGCAAAAATAACGGCAATAGCGGCTACCGGTAGTCAATTTACGGCGCAAAGTTTATTGACTGCAGATTTTTGTTCCGACAATACTGACACCAGCAAAATATCAGAAACTCAACTATGCTTAAAGCATCATGTGCCTACACCTTTTGTGATTTGCTAGATTTTTTGATAGAATTTTTTTTCCTCGATCAAAAAAGTAAATTTCTTTCACTCATTATTCATCATAAAAATAATTTCACCTCGAACAATATTTTAAAATAATTCGTGAAATATAAGAAATAAAAGAAAATTTTTGTCTAGTGTCAGTATCATAAAACGAACTTTTAAAATTTAAATCTCAATTCTAGTACAATAAAAAGAAAATCTATAAAAATGTGAGTTTGTGAGCTAGCATATTTTTAGTCATCATGTAAGAGAGAGAGAGAGAAATTTTTACGAGTGATAATTCAAACAATTTATGAGCTTAAAGAAATTAGAGTTGAATTGCACTAAAAATCAGCTAATAAATTAATAAGTCATAACTTGATGATGTACCTTAAACATATATTGACAATAAATAAATAGATCATAAAAATTCATTTCATTTCTACTGCTGCTGGAGGAAAATGTCTTTTCTTGCGGTGAAGCTTCTTTTCATCAATTTATGATCTCTTTTGTCTTATATTTATATTTTTGTTTGTTTCTTGCCCTTAAATGGATCATTTGCTATTAAGAAAGATATTTTGTGAGCATTAAAGAATCAGTAAATGATTTTATAGATGCAATAATAATAAAGAAATATATGAGCTCATATTTACACTCTTTTCCTTCATCGTTTACGAATGCTCAAAACTTTGGAATGTTTATTTAGTGTTTATAGATTTATAACTTAACTGCTTACTGGCATAGTTCATTTTCTTGGCTACCACTCTTTTTTTTTCTCTGTATACATCATAAACGAATTACTGCTGCATAAATAATGATGATGATGATTATTTTCATACCTTAGAGCAATTTATTAATTAAGAAAAAAGGATGCCATAAAAAGTTTTATTTTTAATTGGTAAATTATCGTAATTTTGTGGTTTTTTTTACTTCTTTTATATTCAGCGTTAATTAGCATCGCAATATACACTGATGAGCAAGTGATTTAAATACTTTTTTTTCACGCACATTTTTGGTCGGCAATTTAAAACAAAACAAATGGAATTTTTTTAAAAATGTTTTTGAATCTGTTTAGCCTTGAATATTTATTTTTGACTTACTCATTGTTTGGACTTTATATTAAACAAAAATTGCCTTGTAATATCAAAGTTTTTAGAAAAAGTTTTCAACTGTCAAGATCAAATTTATAGAAAATTTAAAAATTAATACCGAATAAAAATTCAATTTTATTATCAAGATCAAATTTAAACACAAAATTTTTAAGATCAAATTCAAAATTTTAAGATCAAAACAAATTTAAGATCACAAAAATGTTTTAAAAATTTAAAAAGCAATATTCAATTTTTAACATTAAGGTAAAAAATAAATAAAACTTTGAAAACAAGATCAAACTCAGACACAAATTTTTAAAATAAAGAACTCAGTTTTAAGGTCAAAACAAAATTTGAAGATCATATAAAAAATTCAAAGTTAAGATCAAAATTTAGATTCAATTTAATAAAATCAAGATCAAATTTATAAGTTCAGGTCAGTTTTTAATTATTAGATTTTTTGAAAACTATAGTTTACAGAGTAAATAGAATTATTTTGTGTGTATTGTATTTATTTTTCAATTCAATAATGAATTATGAAATTAATTATAAACTTAAACCTTAAGATCAAAACAAATTTTTAAGATCATATTTTAAAAATTTAGGATCAAAATTAAGTTCAATTTCTTAATATTTGGAACAAAATAAGAACTTAATAACCAAGTATGGGCACATACAAAAGAGCAAAAATGATTAAAAACTAACAATTTGGAACAACAAAGAGTAATTGAGAGCAAATTGTTACTTTTATTTGCTCCAATTAATCAATGATCTTTTAAGTGTCTAAGACTGAATTTTGAATAATTTAAGTACAAACAAAGATCAACATAGAGCAAAAAAAGACCAAAGAAAGCAAATTGAAAAAAAGTTGGATCAAAATAGAGCAACTTGAAGCATCATGTATCTACAGTTGGCTTAAAATTTGAAATCAAAATCTCAAAGTACTGAAACCTCAAATCATTCTAATGTTCTTTAGCTTTTACTCAATAAAATTTCTTTCGTTTCAATTTACTTTCCAATCAAATCTTTTTTCTTATCCAACTCTCAATCTAGAAAAAATAAATTACAATTCCATCAACATGAGACTCGCAAAAAAAAAGAACTTTTTTATTGCTTTCAAGAAACTTAATCAAAATGAAAGCATTTCTCCATCTTTTTTAGATTTTGTTTTTAATACGATTTTCTCGTTCGCCTCCTCCAAATCAACAACTATAAAAAATTGTGCCATAGCAAGAGAGTGAGTGAGTGAGTGAGAAAGAGAAAAACTAATGGCATGAGCATTTTCTGCCATTTTATGACACTCAGCACTTGTTTTTCTTATGCTGTTGTTTCTTTTGCACAGTTTTTTTTCGGGAGCCACCGCCCTAGAGTTTCTTCTTTAACAATTCTCATATATGTTTGTATAAGAGAGAGAAAAAAAAACATAAAAATTGGACATAAAAATGTGCTTCATGTGAATCACGTCTTGCATTTTTTTTGCTATTCCCTTCATTGCCGTCGCTTCTTGCCAAAAAAAACTTCTTTTTACGATTAGCAAACAATTATAGAGAAAAGAAAAATCTTATCAAATTTCAGTCATCAAAGAGCTCAAACAAAAGTCATAAAGAATGATGACAATTGAATATTTGAATTGCATTTTTCACATTCTTACATATTCATTCATTTATGATTTTTACACACAAACAAGAAGCGCGAAGCAAAAAATTAATGCCAAATAAATTTTATGTTGCATACTATAATGTTGACAATAAATATAAAAATATAATTGTTATTACACCAAATAAAAGATAAACTTTGTTTTTCATTCAATTTCATGACAATCATTCATAAATTCTTTTTTCTTTTGATTTTGTAAACAAAAAGAATGTTTTGAAAATTTGAATTTTAAATAACCGTTATTTTATGAAATAATTTCTTTGGGTTGAAATTGAAAGCAAAGTGTGTCTACGCTTGAAAATTTACTATACTTCAAACCATAAAAAATATCTAACATAGCTTTACTTGTTCTAATAGTTACCAATTTGGCCAGCTTTTAAAAAATATTTCTGAAAAAAAACGACTTTTTTAAATTTAAATTTGTTAAAACCGTTAATTTGCAATTAGTTAAATTCTTTTAAGACATGAAACCAGAGATCCTGACCTCAAAAAATTCACAGTTATTTTTGCTCAAATTTAAATTTGAACATGTTTTATTGAAAAAAATGAAGAATTTTCTTAAGAAAAACATGCTTAATTTTATTTTTATTATTAGTTTGAAATAAACTTGTGCTAAAACTTCATTTAAAAGTTATCTTATCTTATCAGGCGAAATTTTTGTGATAAATTTTCTTTCAATATAACGTTTATTTTTAAATTCAAATTTGAAAAAACCGTTAAAAAATTAAATTGTCATTAGAAGAAACTTTAAAAGCTTTCAGAATAAACTTGAGCTTCTTTAAAAGAAGGTTTAAAAAATTTATTTTTACCACACACCATAATTCATGATTATATGAGACGAAAATTGAGATAAAAAGTGATTTAAGTGATTTCCACTGTTTATTTTCGAACACACACACAGACAGACAGACATAAGAACCCACGAGAAATCAAATAAAAAGGACATATAATGTGAGTGTTTTTATATACGTTAATAATATCGTCATAATAATAATTTATATGTGAATTGCCAACAATTTAAAAACCACTAAATGGTAACACCTGGTTGAAAGTGTTTGATTACTTTTTGCTTTACTTTGCTCTCCAGCATATCTCATGGATGCATAAAAAGTGATTATATGTGCATATTAAAAATTATTATTTTCTTTCTTTCTTGCTCACTTTTTTTTTGGTACAGTTTGCTTCATGATGTGGTCAATCAATAAAATAAAATTATTTGAAACTCCTTAGATGAGTAAATTTACATACAAATTAAGTTAAGATGCCATAAAATAATCAAAAATGACGCCAGCTGTAAATTTACAAAGTATAAAGCAATTGTGACTTTGAAGAAGCTTTTATCTTCACAACGTGACAACACAATTGACTTTTTTTTGCATCATAATGAAGGAAGTTTATGTAAATTATTCAGAATTTGAAAATTAAAAAGTGCGAAAAGTTTAGAATTTTACTCGCATTCGATTTCATAACTAATATGAATTGAAATTACTAAATTATTACTTAGACGACTTTATTTTTTCAAGATTTGTATTAGTACTGGATCTGGTAACTAAAATGAACTAAAATTGTCAAATATTACTAAGATCAATAATTTATTACTCAAGTTTTTAATTCGCATTCGATCTGGTAACTAAGTGACAATTTTTTTTCTAACTTTAATCGAGATTTTATCTCATAATATCTATTAAAAAAGGTTCTCGTTAAAGATTTCACAATTAAATGACCTAAAAAGAGCAAAAAGGCTGCTAGGAGAGCGTTTGAAAAATTCTGATTTCGACAAGATTTGATTTCATAATATCTTTGTCTAAATTATTAATTTTATATCATTTTACTCAATAATTAAAATATTTTCCAAATATTAGTAGAAACTAACTAACTCGATTCATCGTTAAAAATTGACAAAAATGTCTAAAACTGGATTCGTTTCTACTCCTTAATTAATTTACATTTTAAATTTTCAAACTAAGAAATTTTACAAAAATTCGATCTTGACAAGATTTGAATTCGTTATTGATTTCACAACTATTATGACTAAAAAATATTCTCATAACATACTAAAAGAGAATTAGTGAAATCAAAACAAGATTTGATTTCATGATAAGTGGAATTTAGATTAGAAATTTCTAACTCTAAATTATTACAAATTTAATTTTACAAGATTTGATTTCGCATTTGATCTCATAACTATTATGACAAAAAAATTATTATTAAAAGATACTTAAGCAGCATTTTTGAAAATTCAAATAAGATTTGATTTCGTGATAAGCGAGTTTAGATTAGAAATTTCATTTTACATTTTTGATATTCAATCACTGAATTATTAAAAATTTGATTTCGCATTTGATCTCATAACTATTATGACAAAAAATGTTATTATTAAACAATACTTAGACAGCATTTGAGAAAATTCAAATAAGATTTGATTTCACAATATCTAAGTCTAATAAACAAATTGTTTTTAAGATTTTTAATACTCAAATTCTAAAATATCTTTTTAAATCAAAATTCTTTTGACAAAAATAAAAGAAGATTGATGAAAGTAAAAATAAAGTTTATAATGAGATGAAAAGAAATTTAATTAAAAGAAAAGAGAAAAATAAATAATTACCTCGTTTAACAATCATAACGATACAACAACAATAAAACAATTATTTTTTCAGTTTCTCGAATGTTGTTGTCTGCATTTGAGTATGAGTGTGAGGAGAGCTAGAGCTAATGATAAATTTATTTTTTTTTTGAAAAATAATGAGCAACTAAAAATCACCACATTAATCAATTTAAATTGCAAACTAAACCAAAGAATCGTGACAACTAATAAAAACAAAAAAAAAAATGCTGCGACAGTTTTATCGACCATCATTTAGCAACATAAAATATTTTTCTCTCTCTCTGCCCTTGTTTGTTACCTTTTAAAAAAGAATTTATCACCGTCGCTTTATAATTAAATTTTTATCGTTTGTTTATTCTTCACTCTCACTTTAATAGGTTTATGATTGAATTTGATAATAAAAAAATAAAATAAACCTTGAAATGCATGCTTCAATTACACAGCAAATTGAAACAAATGTAAAAATCTCAATTTTTCATGCGAAAAGTGCAAACATAAATAAAATGAAAATTTGACATGCATTTTAATAACAAACATAGAGAGAAGAAAAAAAAGCTGATAACAAAATTTCAATTATCGCGAATTACTGCAAACTAATTAACAGCCATAGAAAATTGAAATTTTCAATAATTTGCAATTTAAATTGATTTTGAATGAGTCATTAGTTCATTTAAAGTTGGAATGGTTTTTGATGATTAATCACCGATTATGCGATTATCAAGAGTGCTTTCGTCTAGATTTTGTGAAATTTTGTATAAATTTTTTTTGAATTTCTTTGGTTTGTTTCAGTGTTGTTACACAGGCAGCCTGTGTAACAACACTGAAATAGATTAAACAAAAGTTTTTAAAATTTCTCAGCTCATAAAAATTACTTTAATATGACAATAATTAGAGCGAAATTCTGAATTTGTAGTGAAAATTTTTAAATATTTTCACGGAAAATAGAGTTTTCAGCTGTCATAAAGTCTATACCAATAAAGCATGATTAGGACTCATAAATATACTTTATTAACACAAACTTTGTGCCTGTTATTTCTCCATGTTTAGTTCTTGGATGAAAATGTTCTTGAAAGCATCAAAATAAATGAAAGTAAACCAGAGAGAACAAAAAAATATTTTATCTTTATGATGTCAACTAATTTCGACTAGAATATAAATTTTTCAGTCGAAATTTCTCTCATTCAATAAAGGTAAACTCAAGAAGTAATAAAATATTTCATCTCGCAGATTAAACTGTTAAAATTCAAATCTAGTGCTTTAATCTGCTTTTTTGACAGAAAATCTTACAGTAAATTGAAGAAAATAACTGAATTGCGATTCATTGTACAATTTATGTCAGATTTTGAAGCAGTGTTGTTACACAGGCAGCCTGTGATTGCCTGTGATAATATTTACAAAAAAATTCCGCTAGATGGCGCCTAAATCATTTTGAAGCGCCATCTAGCGGAATTTTTTTGTAAATATTATCACAGGCCGCCTGTGTAACAACACTGGTTTGAAGTCGACAAAAACTAAATTTAGTCGACTGGTTTATCTTTCAAATATATCACCATAATTAGATAAATAATGAAAATATTTAGATTTATAAAGTCAAGACCAAAGAAATATTTTGAATCCAAAAAATCAATATTTTTACATTTTTGAATAGTATGAAAATATTATCAAAACAATGCAAAATATCAATAAAAATTTTGTTATTTTTCATTCATTATTATTTGCTTTGTTTATCAAAAGTTCTTTCTTTTTGATTTTACTACCGTCTTCCCTCGAATATAAAAAATCAAAAGCTATAAATAATTAGAAGATCTATCAATTCAGCTTTTCAATATTATTGAATAATTGCTTTATAAGATTACAATTTCAATTCAAAAAATACAATGTAAAAGGCTCTTATATTCGAGCTAAGACGAAAGGATTACTTTAATATGACAATAATTAGAGCGAAATTCTGAATTTGTAGTGAAAATTTTTAAATATTTTCACGGAAAATAGAGTTTTCAGCTGTCATAAAGTCTATACCAATAAAGCATGATTAGGACTCATAAATATACTTTATTAACACAAACTTTGTGCCTGTTATTTCTCCATGTTTAGTTCTTGGATGAAAATGTTCTTGAAAGCATCAAAATAAATGAAAGTAAACCAGAGAAGTTTTGAAGTTTTATGTACAACATCCGGTACAAAATAATTTTTAGCATAGATTTCAAATACTTCTATCTACTGAGCCGGAAACAATTTAAAATTGTGTCAAAGACAGCAATATATTTGTTATAGATCGGAAAATATATTGATTAGAAATATTTTACTTAAGACATAAGAACTTAAACAAAAGCTTTGAAGAGAACAAAAAAATATTTTATCTTTATGATGTCAACTAATTTCGACTAGAATATAAATTTTTCAGTCGAAATTTCTCTCATTCAATAAAGGTAAACTCAAGAAGTAATAAAATATTTCATCTCGCAGATTAAACTGTTAAAATTCAAATCTAGTGCTTTAATCTGCTTTTTTGACAGAAAATCTTACAGTAAATTGAAGAAAATAACTGAATTGCGATTCATTGTACAATTTATGTCAGATTTTGAAGCAGTGTTGTTACACAGGCAGCCTGTGATTGCCTGTGATAATATTTACAAAAAAATTCCGCTAGATGGCGCCTAAATCATTTTGAAGCGCCATCTAGCGGAATTTCTTTCAAATATATCACCATAATTAGATAAATAATGAAAATATTTAGATTTATAAAGTCAAGACCAAAGAAATATTTTGAATCCAAAAAATCAATATTTTTACATTTTTGAATAGTATGAAAATATTATCAAAACAATGCAAAATATCAATAAAAATTTTGTTATTTTTCATTCATTATTATTTGCTTTGTTTATCAAAAGTTCTTTCTTTTTGATTTTACTACCGTCTTTCCTCGAATATAAGAGCCGGCTCTTATAATAGAACAAAATCTTTAATTTTTGAAATTTCAAAAAATTTCCTGAAAAATTGAAATTTTCCACGTTTTTCAAAGAAATTTTCTTATTTTTAACGTATTTTTCAAAAAAGCTCTTATTTTAGAAAGTTCTTATATTAGAACAAAAATCGGAAAAAGTGAAATTTTTAAAAATGTGCTTAGTTTCTAATATAAGAGCCGGCTCTTATATTCGAGGGAAGACGGTAGTTTGAAATTATGCAAAGTTGAATTGAAGTATGAACTTACTTAACTTTTAAAAATTTTAAATGATTGAAGAATAAATTTAAATTTAATTCTTTTTTCCTTTCAATTTTGGTTAAGTTCTTTCATTAATAACTAAAAAACAAACTTTTTTGTTTAACATTTAAATTAAAATTTATCCATTTTTAAGACTAATTTAATATGAAAAACCTTCAACTTTATTTCTCAAATAAATAAACAAACCCAAAGAAAATTCTTTCCAAAAAAAAAGTCAAATCATTCCAACTTTAGTAAAAACTAATGAATTAAAATGATTGAAAAAAATATTAACCTTCTTCAATTTTGAACTATTTTTTGTCTTTCTCTCTTTTATTTAGTCTCTAATTGCACTAAAAAGTTTTCTTATTTTTTAACTGTTTATTTCACTTTCATTCACAAAATACACAAATTGAACTTTTATGATTTTATTGTCAAATGATGTAAAATATTGATGCTTAAATTTGTTGCTCATTTCATAATATAATAAAAATTTATCGTTTTATTATTTTATAGAATCAAATAAAAAAATATAAATTGTTGTCTTTTACACACAATTTTAAAATCTTTTTTCTCCTTCTTCACCCGCGAGCATTTAAAACTTTACTAAAATATAATATAAAAAATTATTTTCAATCATCCCGTGACTTTGCTTGTTTCGAATATGAAATGAGAAAAAGAATGAGAGAGCAAGCAGGCAAGTATGATTTCAATGGAAACGCACAAACACACACACACAAACATTTTTGAACGAACGAATGAAACATAAATTGAATGGAATTCATGCACATGTGTTTGTGTAGCTTGCTTTTTTTTACCATACTTTTATTAATTTCACTTTCTGTTTGTTTGTGAAACTCGGTTATGGCCAGACAACTAAAAAATCAACTTTCCTATCGAAAAATTATTCACAAACATATCGAAGGTCTAGGAAAGAATCGAATTCGCTACCTTTAAGTTACACCTAAAACTTAAACACTATCAAGTGAACCATTGAAAGCTTTTAAATTTTATTCAAAATATTACAGAATAACTACTTAAACATATTTTTAGTGTAAACTCTTTCTCGCACACTGTTTCACAACTAAAATGACTAGAATCGATGAAAAAGTACTTAAAATATACCAAAAATGACATTTAAAATTTTCACTTTCGACAAGATTTGAATCGCCGACTATAGAGTTATTAGACCAAGTCCTTATCAATTGAGCTATCGAAATTATTGAAGGCTTGTAAAATCTTTGGCTAAAAGACTATTTGAATCGCGATTTAATACAAAATCTGTGAAAATTGATCTCGTATTGGATCTCACAACTAAAATGACTAAAATTGATGAAAAAGTACTTAAAGTATACTAAAATCGACATTTAAAATAATCTCGTATTAGGTCTCGCAACTATTCTGTAAATAATCAAATGTATGAGACTAAAAATTTAATTCGCATTTGATTTGACAATTATTCTGCAATATTGAAGAGTAAAAGATAAAAATTTACTCCGTACTCGGTTTCACAACTATTCTGCAATGAGACTATATAAATCACGAATTAATATGAAATCTATGAAAATTAGTCTCGTATTGGGTTTCACAACTATTTTGTAAAAATCAACTGTGAAAGACCAATTTAAGTGAAAGAAGATTTAATAAAAGTGTGGTTTTTAAGTTTTTAAATTATACAATAATTTTTTTTTTCTCTTTTCTTCTCTCACATTCAAAAACCAGAATTCGACCATTTTTTTCCTTCTCATTATATAGTTTTGCGTGTGCTGTAAGTTCATTGCAATTGCATGTAGGGAGAAAAAGGCCAAACTGCCGACAACAATTTGTTCTCACTAAGCAAAAAGAGTTGTTATTGCTGCACTACCTGCACACTATATATCTATAATAGTTTTATGACACCATTCTGCTTTTTTCCATCTCGTTGAATTCTTTCTTCTTTGTCATTTAATATCTTTCTTTTAGGGTTGAAAGAAGAAAAATTTCAAGAGATTTATTAATGAGAATAATTTTTAGAATTTATCGCGACTGCGCATAGATCAACGCAAAGAAACCATTATGTATTCTGTTGTAGAGCATAGAAAAGGCATTTTTTTTCTATATTTACTTTAGGCTTTTGCATCGATTGAATTGTGGAATTTTTATTTTCTTCTTTTTGAAATGAAATTTTGCAAGTTTAATTGAAAAATTAGGAATTAACATTAAGAAATTTCAAGACAAATTTAGATTTCAAATCTTGGTTTGATCAACTTCAAATCTTGGTTTGATCAACTTCAATCGAGTATTTTTCAACTTTTTTGCTGCTTTTCTTAAATATTCTAATTTTCTTTTAAAATATTCTCTTACTGTATTGTTGATTTTTGCAACTAATTTTTAGCTTTCTTCTATCACAAACCTCTGGTTTATATGATAAAAATCAAATTGTTCTTTAAAATTAGTAATCAAAATTTTAAAATTTCAAAACAAATTTAGATTTCAATTCTTGAATTATTTTGAATATTTATCATGAATCGTTATATTTTTTTTCTTTTTTTAGTACTTTTGCTAAGTGTTCAATTTTACAGATTTTTAAAAATAAATTTATAATCTTCTCTTACTGCATTTTCGATCTTTGCAACTATTTTTTTAAAATTGTTTTCTAACACTAATATCTGCTCTATGTAGCAAAAATCTTTTTTTAGAATGATCTGGAAAAAAACTATTAGAAAATTCAATCATATAATTTTCGGCAAAAAATATTTGAATTTTGGCCGGTTTTTGCTCCATTTCTCTCAAATTACAAAGGTGTTAAAGAACAAAAATGAGCAGGCTTTTATAGGTGGACAATTTAATTGTTCATCTAATAGAGAGTAAAAAAGCAGCATTTAAATTTGATATTTTTATAATTTGAATTATTTAAACTTAACTGATAAAAGTCTGTTCTTTCCATGCTCTTTTATACACTTAAATACTTTAAAGTTTCTTTAAGTACTCTAACATGACTTAAGAAAGTCTAAAATAAAACTATTTTCCCTAATATTTCTTAATCTTTTGTGCGCTTAAGAGTTTCAATATGTTTTAAATTCCTTTAAAAAATCAACACTAAAAAGAAATAATTAATTAATTTGAAAGAAGTTTTTGCGAAAAGCTTTAAAATTAATCAAATCTGCACACAAATATTTTACAATAATCAATCAAAAAAGTAGTAATGGCAGCAGAATATAAAAAATTATTGCCATGCTTAGTGATTTTTAAACTCATCATTTGATTTTATTATCAATCAAGTGAGAGTGAGTGAATGAGAGATTCAAAAATTGGTAGCAGATAGATAAAGATTGTGATTGATGTCATTAATTTTTAAGCATTAAATATTGAATTATAGACGTACAATTAACTCAAATAAAAATCGAGAAAGATTAAAAAAAGCATTTATGATCTGTATAAAAGTTGTCTATTAAAAAATCATTACTACTACTGTCAATTGTGTGTGTGTGTGTGTGTGGATGATGATGTGTCTATTATCGTCTTGTTCAGCTTCAAGCAGCAATAAGGTGATTTTTAAGACGAAAAAAAAAAAAGTTTATGATGAAGACTGGCAGTAAAAATCCTATTTAAAATACCATCAAGACATTTTATATACAAAACGTACACATGCACTCACGCACACATTGAGGCTAAATCATTTCTTAAATGATGATTATTTTTAAATAAATTTTTATGTTCATTTTTTTTTAGCTAAACAAAATGAGATTTCATTATGGAGAGACAATTTTTATTATATTTACTTTTGTTTAAGGTTGTTGAACTTTTGATTGAGTTTAAAATTGATTATTTTATATTTTTATTGACCTTTAATGACAATAAAGTTGCAAATTTGCTATTAAATTGATCTTGAAAATTTAAGATCAAGATCAAGTTCAAAATTTTGAATTTCAAAAAACCGTTAAATCATTAACTTAATTACAAACTTGTTAAAGTTAAATTTTAAGAAATATTTGATATTTCTAGAGATAATTTAAAATCTATATCACTTAAGAGTCAGAATATGAAATCTTTGTTTTAGTAAAAGACTTTCAAGTAGAAAATTTTCAAACTTAAGATCAAGTTCAAAATTTGAATTATAAAAATTAATGAATAAATGAATTTTTTTGATGAAATTCAAGAGATAATGTTGAATCTGAAGTTCTGAGTTTTTCAATATTCAGACTACAAAAATTCAGTTCAATTTTAATATAAAAATTTTTTGAAATGAAGATCAAGATCAAAATTTAAATTTTAAAAAACCAGTAAATTTGAATACATTTAATGACAGTTTTGAATTGAAATTTCAATTTAAATGACAAAAATTCTTCATTCTATTTTTATAAAAGAAAGAAAATGAAAGAATAAAAGTAAAAAAATCAACATTTTCTACCTTCAAAGAAACCTGAAATTGTCTTATATACATGTAGAGTTGAGAAAGAAGAAGAAAAAAAAAATTCCAATCGAAACAGGTTTCTTTTCTACCATCTTCATATTCACTCTCTCAACAGCACAGCAGAATTCTTCTACTTATATAAAAATTATCTTTTTAATGTCATGTGAAGCTTATTTTTTCTCCTTGTGATACAAAAAGCAATAAACTATGGTATATTATGTGACATTTTCTCCATTTAAGTGTTTAAAAAGAATATTTTTAAGTGTAAATCCAGATATTTTTTGTTTAATGGCTATGGATGGCAGTCTCACTGAATTTTAAATTTTTTTTATTTTCTTCTGATTGAGTTTTGAGTTAAAATTGGATTTGAGTGGATTTTTCTTCTTTCAGTTATTGAAATTGAATATTGCTGGATTTCATCAATAAATATAAATTAAAGATTAAAATTGATATTTTGTAGAGAAAGAAAAAATTTGCTAAGGAAATCAAAATGAAAGAGAATATTTTGAAGAGGAAAAAAAATAATTTCACAATGTCCTTTTTGCCTTATTGTCCATCCTTTTGTAATTTCACTAAGCTTTATTTAAGTAAATATTTTGAAATATAGAAACATGTATAAATGTATAAATTTTAACGGTTCTTTTAAAATTAAAAAAAAAATGAACTTTTAAAAGTTCAAATTTTTGAACTTTAAGAGAATCGTTAAAATTGATAATGAAATTTATTAAAACTCAACCGATAATTGAGCTTAAAAATGATAAAACCGCATTGTATTAGTTCTTTCATGCTAACCATTTGTTCTGTATTGATGAAAAAAAGAAATTTGAACTTTTTGAAGTTCAAAAGAGATTAAACCAAGGACACCTTAACTCTAACGAAAGATTTTAAAATTTCACTGTTTTAACGCTATTTTTTCGTTATTTTTCTTTAGAGTTATTTTCCTTTTAGATTAAACCTATAATCTCTTTTGAACTTCAAAAAGTTCAAAATTTTTGAATTTCAAAAGAATCGTTAAAATTTATAAAATTTACAATATATTGAGCTTAAAGATTATTGAAATTCAATTTTCTAACTAACTATTTATCAAGAAATGATTAAAAGAAGCAGAATAAGTGCAGTATTTTCTAAATTGTAAATTTCGAACAGAATTTCGAAATCTTTTTCAAATTTCGAAATTTTTAAAGAAAGTTCAAAAAAATTTTTGATCAAAATTTTTCCTATTTCAAATTTCTTTTACTTTTCTGATAAATTCACCATCAAAATAAAAAACTCGCTTCATCGCTAAACTACAAATAAAAAAAAGTTCTTTCTACATGGCATTCACCATTTCTTGATGGATTCATTTACTTTGACGTTTTTATGGGAATCTCATTAAAAAGAAACATGAATGTATGTTAATTTAAATCTTCGTTGGAGCGCAATAAAAAAAAATTGAGTCAAGCAAGAAAGAAAGAAAATTTTTTATCAAAAAAAGATGAAATGATAAAAAAAAGTTTTTCAAATTCACGCAAAAAATAAAGAAAAGAAAAAGAAGCATGCAAGGAAAAGCAATAAATTACAAGCAAGCAAGCAAAAAAATTGTATTTTTTTGTTAACTAATCTCCCTGGCATGACATGGCAATGGTAGATATACGAACTGTTATTTATTTCATTCAAAAAGGAATTGTTTCTCTTGCCTTTTCCTTTATAGCGTGTCTAAATAATTTATTGCATTTTGTTATTAAAGATATCCCCTAGTCTCGCCCTTTTCTTTGGCATTAAATGAAATTTTTTTTCTTCTCTTCTTTTCTTTTCTTACTCCATTTTTACTTTTATTTTTTTTTTTCCTTTTTTTGAGCCATTCTCACACAATTAATAATTTTTTTCCCTTATGTCCATCTTCATTTCTTGACCAAGTAAGTAAAAGACAATCACTTGACTAAAAAAAAAAATTTTGTAGACAATAAAACTATAAAATTGTTTTGTTTTAAAATCAACATTTGAGTAATAAATTTGTAAATTTTTTTATTATGTGGTCATTTAAGTGATTTTTTTTGTAGGTCATTGGTGTTAAATTGTTTATTGAAAGTGAAATGATTTTAAAAACTATTTGTTTAAAATGTAGGGTTCGAGCTTGATTGCAAGCTTGCTCATATATCTGATCAAGTTGACTTACACAAATTTTATTTATTTCGGTCAAAATTTGGTAAATTTAGGGATTTTTGACTTTCATATTAATTTGCAAAAAATTTCACTTAAATAAATAAAATCTGAATGAATTAGAGACAATTTTGAGGAAATCAGCTTGAATTTTATTTGTACAAGTATCTGCGAAGGCCTGCATTCAAGTCTGAACTCTATTATATACATGGAGAGAAAAACTTTTTAGCACTCATAACGATTTTGTGCCAATAACGCAGTTTTTTAACTGGCATAAAAATTTTCGTTATGCCGGCTAGAAAGTTTTCTTTATTAGACTTATAAAGTTATGTTTTTTCTCTGGCATAAAGCTTTTTATAAGACTTATATTATTTTTTTAGCTGGCATAAAACTTCTTTATGACTCTTAAAAATAAGCTTTTTGATTAAAAAAAATAAACTTTTTAAGTCCTATAAACTTTTTTAATACTTTTTATATACTTCGCAAGTGGAAATTTCTAATATTTTTATTGGTCGTCGCTGAGATTTAAAACTAGGCGGTCTTCGTTCTGAAGCATAATTCTTACTTCTTATTGATGTCACTATTAATAATAAAACTTTATTGATATTTATGTGACGAAATTTGCATGATATTAAGCAAAATAAAATAATTTTTATTTAAAATGTCATTTCAATAAATTTTGTAATAAATTTAAATTACAATTTTTTGATAATGAAAAGTAAAATTTTAAAAAGTTATACATAATTTATTTTATTATAAGTGACTTTTAAAGTATCAAATGAATTAGATGTAGAATTAAAATCTTAAATTATTAAAGTTCGCCATTATGCAAATAAGATGAATAATTATGCGAATAAAATTTTCTTCTTCTTGATTTTTTCTTATAAAAATGAATATGTGTAAAACACCGAACCTTATAAATCTAAAGTTTTAATTTTATAAAAAATAATTTTCAATGTTTTATAAGAGTAAAAAAGAACTTTATAAGAATCATAAAAAAAACTTTATGAGACTTCGTTTCTTTTTAAGGCTCATAAAGTTTTTATGAGTGTTAAAAAGTTCTTTATAAGACTTAAAAAGAAATTTTGAATTATTAAAAAATTTGGAAACTTTTTACGTCTTAAAAAGTTTTTTATAAGTCTCATAAAGATTTTATA
>JACWBX010003479.1:793-26940 GCA_014622435.1 Polypedilum pembai
AAATTTAGTTGACTAAAAATGAAATATTAGTCAACTAAATTTTAGTTGATTTTTGGTTGAAATATTTAATCGAATAAAATTTAGTTGCAACTTTAGTTAATCGCAAACAATTTCGGACTCTGGTTTTTCATGGATGATTTCGAAATTTGAAAGATTTAATTTTGAAATTAAACAGAAATTCAACGAAAATATTAATTTTTGTAAAGTTGTTAAAACTTTCAAAGCCTGAGAATTCTTTGACTTTAATTTGATTTGTATGACGAAATGAAGTGATTTTGATGAAAATAAATTGCTAAAACTTTGTTTTATTTAATTCAATTCAATTTGCATAATTTATAAATGTTTTGAAACTTTGATTGAAATTTATTGATATTTCTAAAATTTTCAAAATAAATTTGCTTTCAATTCCAAAAATTTGTTGCTCCAAGAATCATTTTACTATTCACCTCGTCAACAAGCTAGTAAGTCATGTAATGTTCACATATCAAGCACAGTTGTGCTATTTCATCACACACGAGTACACTTTTTCGTGGAATTTTTCTCGTTTCAATTCTACGCTCTGTGACACAAACAAAAATGTCAAATTACCGCTTAAAATTCCAATCCAAGCTTGTCCTAAAAACGTCAAAATAAAATCAATTTAAATTACCGCACGAAGCTGAACTTTTTTATTTTGTAAAATGAAAAAATTGGGCAGTTTTACTGCCATTTTGTAAGTCAGTCATCGCATCAAAATGAACGATGGATTTGAGTAACCAAGAGTAAAATTGAATGCTTTTACTGTCGCTATTTTTCAATGCCCAAAGGAACGTAAATAAAAAACACGCGAACAATTTTAAAAAGAAAATTTTCATGCACGTTTCATTGCGTTAGAGAAGAATTCCCTTCAGTGTGCTTGTTATTAAGAATTTTATGTGAAAAGAAAATAGCAAAAAAGTGCTCGTGTACAATGGCAACCTTGTGCACCTTACAATTCCCAGAGCAAACAGTGCACCAATTAGTGGCTCGTATATACACAATGGCAATCTTCAAAACTTAATTGCTCGAGCAACATTAGAAAATTTAATTAAAACTCAACTTTATCTTTGTATTCATATCTTTGTCATTCATTCACTTACTTCTGCCATGTCCTACATGCATGTTTATCCTATGCCATGGCAGATTAAAATTTTGTGAATTTATGAACATTTCGCTCTCTTGTGTTCCCTCGTCACATTCTCGCTCGCATTATTATTTACATGCATGTTTTCGCACATCACACAACATATGATTTATGAAGGCTTCATTGCTTGTTGCCTCATAAATTTCCATCTCCTTTTTACTTTTTCCTTCTCGCGTGGCTTAGTGGAAGTGAGTGTTTGAATGGGATTTAACTTTTGATAAATTTTGACAACTTAAATGTTTGGCCGTGAACTTTTTAAGTTGATAAAAGTTAAATAGTTGAAAGAAACATAAAAATTTTAAACTTTAGCCAATTTCAACTTAGACAAGGATGAGGGAAGCAAAAAACTTTATTTTCCAAATGAAACAAACAGAGTCGTAAAAATTTTGCTTGGAATCATTTTCAAAACAAAATTCTTTCTGTTTTATCTTTTGTTTACTTTTTTGTGCAGTAATGAGAAAAATGAAATAATTTGATAATTGAAGCTATAAAAAATAGTTAAAATTCTTTTTATTAAAATTTATTAAGACTTATTAACTTTAGTTAAGGTGAGGAGATAAAAGATCTTAAAAGACAGTAAAAAGTCACCAAAAGGATGGACATCGTGTTAAATTGGCAACATTTCATTAGAAAATTTTTAAAAACGAAAAGTAGCTAAAATGTTCAGTATTCTGTCACCCCATGAAGATAACAATAGAATATAATCAAATGTCCATGTCTGCTTTTTAGTGCATTTTTGTTGAATAAAATGATTCCGCAATCAACAATCGTAGAATTTTCTGTCTTCATTTTCAATGCAAATATCGTACGCACAATTTTCATTTGCAAGCTCTTCATGGTTGAATGAAACTTCTTTTTTATTACTAAAATGAAAATCACGTATGTGTTCGCATTCTGCAGCTGCCGATTGAAAAAAGAAGAAGAATGAATTTTGTAGAAAAATTTTTATGATAAAATTTGTTTAAAATCACTTTGGGCAATTGGCTGGTACTTTCATTAATTTTCTAAAAGATATAGTAAGGAGTTGCCTGGATAATATGTAAATTATTAGAAAAATATGAAAAAAGCTTACTTAACGGGAGAAAATCTAACATGGGCAGATTTTATGTTATATAATATTTAAAGGGCCTTCAAATAGAACTTTTTAGACATTTTAATTAATTTAATGATTAATTTAAATTCATAAATAGTTTTTCATAAGTTATTATGAATTTTGAACTGATTTTCAAATTTATATGAATTTGCTGTAAAACACAACATGTACTGATAATTTCAAATACAAATAATAATCTGTGATAAAAAATCAAAGTAAAAAATTCTGCTTCTCTTTATTGAAAACTTCTAACATGTAAATATATAATTTGCAGGTTTATTTACTTTCTTAAACAAGCTAAAACACATATTTCTTAATTTCAAAATTTTCAAAGACTTTTGTTATCTCGGAAAAATTCAAATTTTAAAAGTTCGTTATACTTGGAATTTTGTTTGATATTTGTAAGACTCTAAATAATTAAGCAAAAAGTGATAAAAATGCGCTCAAATAATAAAATTTAAGCTTATTTTATTCAATTTTTCAAACATATTGTGTGTGTGGTATGGAATTTTTTATCTATCAATATTTATGGGGTTAAATTGGAATTTATTTTTATTGGTAAATGTGAGTGAATGTTTGCATATCTGGTGAGATGAGACTGGTGCGTGTAATAGAGCATTTTCTATTTATCAAATTCTAAAAGAATAAAAGGAGCAAAAATTTCTCTAGATATGATGCTAAAAACCCGGAAACATGTTCGTGATTTTTCTATTCTGTAAAAATCTGAATATGAGAAATTTCTCCCCAACCGCTTTATCAAAAATGTAAAGTTGAAGTAAACAAAATTCGCCCTATTCAATGATGATAAAAAAAATCCTACGATGGCATACATTTTATTATATCAAAATAGGAGAAATTTGTTGGTTGTATAAATACGGAACGACATAGTCATGAATTTATTGAAAAAATATTTCTTTTTTTCGTAAATATATGCGCATATGATTTCCATGATTTTTTGTCTACTTTCTCTCTTTTTTACGCTTCACCACAATATTTATGTGTGTATTATTGTTCACAATTTCCAACTCTCTGAACTTTCTTGCTTGCTGTGTGAGAAAAATATAAAAACTCATTTTTTATAGTTAAATTTTCTTGTGTGTCTGGTTATGTTGGTGATATAGCAGCCAAACGATGAAATTTATCGCATGCACATGTACTTATACTTCATAATGATAATTTTATAAAACATCTTCTCATTTGAATATAAATCTTGCCATTCTGCGTCTTCTTTTGTGATGCTTTGTAGATGATGGGTTTTCATTCTGCATTGAAGATAAATTTTATTTATGGTACTTAATTCAATTGAGAAAAAAATACGTATTGAAAATTTCATGAAAAATGAGGACAAGTAAAGATTCTATTTATTAAGAATTGAATTCGAATTTCTGTTGTTTAATAAATAATTTTAAATTCTATTTTTGGGATTTAATGAGCAATAAGTAAATTTGAATTTTTTTTTAGAATAAATAGAAATAAAAAATTGAAGATAAATTTCTTAAGATAAGATCTTAATTCAATTTAAAAAAATATCTATTGAGAGTTTAAAAATTTTAAAACAAAATTGAAGTACAAATATTGAAACGGTTATAGAATCAGAAGAATTGAATTTGAATTTTTGTTGTTTCTTAAACAAATTTAATCTTAATTTGGAATTTATGTCAGCAAAAATTGATTTTGGTGATCTGTATAATGTCAAAACCTAACGCCTTCCCTCGATTATAAGAGCAGGCTCTCATATTCGAATATAAGAGCCAACATTTGCATGAATTTTCGAATTTTTTAGCAGCTTGTTCGAATATAAAGACGACTTTTATAATCGAAGGTAGACGGCAGTTAAATCCTTTAAATGATATCTTGAAATCCGCTCTGCAGATAAAAGTTGTCTGTCTGTTTGTAATGAAGCAGCTTAAGAAGGCAAAACTTTCACTATGTTGGAGGATGCTAATCAGAATCGAAAGTTTTATTAGCGTCCTTCACTTCACAGTAAAGCAAATTTCATCATTAAATTTTAGTTTAAAATCTTGATAAAATTTTTTTTCTAAATTATCAATTCATTAAAGCACTTTAAAGTTGGTTACTATGCGACAACTTCATTTCCATAATTGAAAGAAATATTTTCTTTTTTCTAATCCTCTATTAAGTTAATTGAAACATAGAGAAAAGCAGAAAAAGAAAAATCTCGTCAACTTCTATTAAGCTCAAAATAAAAAAAGAAAACATAAACGGTCACCAAGCAATGAAACAACAACTACAACAATGAAAAAATGCGAGTCATTTGAAGAGAGAAAAAGAAAAAAAAACTTTCCGTTTATTTGCCACAGGTGTACAAGAAAATTAAAAAACAAAGAAAAAAATGGGATTTTTCTCACCCGCACAACGTGTGCACTACACGAAGTCATAAAAGTGAGACTTGAGGCAGAAAAACTTTATCACAACTCAAAATGTGTGTAGTATCGAGAGAATGGCACACACATAAATGCTAAAATGACACATAAATATTCATAAATGGCCAAAACAACAAAATTTTAGTAATTTTATATGTGCGAGAATGTGAAAAAGTTTTTAGTCATAAGATTTAACGATTTCAACACCAATTGCTGGTGATTAAAATTAATTTTAATCGGAAAAATTTCTCCAAAAATTTTCCCTTCATTCGCTAATTGGTTTGACGTCAGTGGCAAATTTTCATTCACATGCAAAACAACCCCAAGTAATTAACGTATTCAAGGTCGTAAATAGAAAAATATGTTTATCGTTGTCCATGCATGTTTATGTGATCAGCACAGCAATGCAAAAAGCAAAAGACTAACTCAATTTTGTCATCCCCTTTCATTAAGATTGATGATGGCAAATGGAGACGAGAAAATGACGCTATTAATTATACAACTTCAAGTTAATTACAAGAAGAGATGGACACAATAATGCTTTTATCCAGTGTTGTTGAATTTTTGACTATTTAATGTTGAAAGTAAAATTTTGAAATTTAACGGTTTTTGAAATTTTAAACAGAAATTTTACTTATTTTGTTGTTGATTGAAAGAGTTTTTGTATTTTTTAAGAAAAACCAAGTAAAGTGTAAAACTATAAAAAAGATGAATATTTTTAACGTCTATAAATTGATAAGAAAAGAATTCTCATAATATTATAAATTTTAACGTATTTTTAAAATTCAAATTTTGATAATCTAAATAGAAATTTTGTACAACTCTGTTAATGACATATAATGAAAGGCTCAATTACACAACACACATAAAATTACTGGGTCAAAAAAAAAATTCCAAAATGTGGGCCAAAAGCAAATGAAAATTATATGTATCAGTGCCGCCGCACCTTCATGAAAAAACACAATGCCATTAATTGTTTTGTTGTTGAGCGCTATTAATTAACGAGGATGTTCGCACACACGCTTTTTACATCGAAAATTGTATCGCATTACGACATTGAATTTGATACATGTTATCATCAGCGTCATGATCTTTTAACATGCTTCAGCACACTCACACACGTATGCACCTATTTGTAGTCTTTGATTTTTATCTCTCAATTTACTTTCATGATGGATAGAATGTGCTTGATGTTGAAATGAGTTCAAGTTTATTGTGAATTTTTCTTCTTGCTTTTTACATTTTCAGAATTGAATGTATGTAAGTCATGTCACGGATTAAATCAATTGTGTGTTAATTGTATCTGTTGTTGAGAAATTAAAATTGATTTTTTAATTGAGAAAAAAATTGAAGTTTCTTTAGTTTTGAATGTACAATATTTTTTGGCGTCAGAAATAGTTTGAAATTTTAGTTAGAACTAATTCAATTTAAACTAAATTTCAAGTTTACTTACATTTATCGACTTATGTTTAGTTGATTTTTAATTGAATAAAATCAACCAGAGTTGTAAAAGTGAAATCTACTTTGTAGCTTTTGGCTGCTGGCTACGGACCAGTAGATTAACAACTCTGAAACCAACATTTTTTCAAGGTTTGAGAATATTTTGATTTCGCTATTTAAATTAAATTGAAATCAAAGAGTTCTCATTATTTGCTTTTTTATTCCCAGGTGTTGACATACGTTGTTTTTTTTTGCTCTAAATTGCTATTTTTTGGTATATCCACGCCTGGTTTCATTCGACTTAAACTTTCCAACTTAAATTCAAGCAACTAAATGATTTGATATTTAAGTAAATAGAGCATTTGGTCTGAAATGTTTGATTTTAGATCACCTGAATTTAATCTTTAGCTATTATTATGAATTTCGGGCTTTTTTCAAAAATTTTGAAGGGAACTCTATAATTGCCGCCTAGTCAATGTACACTAAGAAAAACTTTAAAATTGACATAACGTTTGCTTTTATAAAGCGAAGTCATGCCAGAAAAAATAAAAAATTTATAAGAATTATAAAAAACTTTTATGAATTATAAAAAGTTTGGATGGAGAAAATTTTATGTGGGCCATAAAGCGCTTTTTATGGCTTTTAATAACATTTTAAGCCAATTATAAAGTGCTTTTCTCAGTGTGTTGGAATGAAAGTAAATTAATTTAACAGAAAGTTGTTGTGTTTTCATAATTTTTAAAATAAGAAAATCTTTTCAGAGATGGATAATGAAATATATTGAGTTAGTGCATTAGGACACTAAGTTGCCTAACGAGAAGAGCAAAAAAAGCTTAATTTTCAAAAGATTTTTTATTAAATCTTGTTAATAGAAAAAATTTCTGCGTAAAATCTCCTTCACATCATTACCAATGACAATAAATAAAAGAAATTAATCTCAAAGCTCACAGTATGAACAGAAAAAAGCATTTTACACACAATCAAGCAATGTATTGCAAAATTGTGTTCTTTTTTCATTCCAATTATTTTCCCTTTAACGTCAATTTCAATGTCGCATTTTTTTCTCTCTCCCTGATAAGGGATTACTCACGCCATTTGTTACTCGATATTTCCTCTCTCTTTCTTTCTTCATTGACATAAATCCAGAGGCACTCATTTAAAAAAATGTAAAAAAATTGTTCGCTCTTTCATTCTCCACCAGAGAGAAATCGAATGAATTTGGTATTTTATGTAAATTGCTATTCACCGCCTAAAGAGAGAATGAGAAAAAGCGTGATTGAAGACAACAAATAGAATTTTTACATCAATATTTGATTTTCCTTATGATAAAATCAATTTTTTGTGTCTCTCTTTAAAAATTCCGCCCACCTTAATGAATTTCTACTTTTGGGTAAAATTCCTGTATTGAAATAAGTACAAAAAGAGGCTTACAGGGAAAAAGGGACTTTTTTTTACATTACTGTAGTAAATTAGGATTATTTCATCATCAAGTCCATGAGAGAGGAAAAAAGGTAGCTAGGACTGGTTTTTGAATTATTTCTCATTCACGCCCAGTTGATACTCTAAATTTTCTCTCTTTTATGAAACTTTGATACTCACCTCTAATCAGATAAACAATTTACATGTATGAAAGAACACACACCCGTTCGGCCTCTCTTTCTCTCTCTCTCTCTCTCTTTCAACTTTATTACATTACATTACGGTTCATAAACATTTAATTCAGTTGGATTTAAATAGGCTTTTTCTGTGATGTGATTTGAATAATCAAATATTTTTTGCATGTACGAGAAAAAGCTTTTACACATGTTCTTTGACTCTCCAACATGATGTAACCTTTTCTTCTGCTCTTTGGTTTTTTCTTGAATGAGATGAGATTTGATTTTTAGAAATAAATTTTTTTGTTTCTGTTCAATTGTCTGAAGAAATTTTTTACAGTTTTAGAGAATAAGAATGGTTTTACTTTTTGTATACTTATTTACTGATTGTATAGTTAAAGAGGTTTAAATTGTTATTAGAATTAATAACTAGGCCAATGTACTCAAAAATAGAGATAGAAAGGCACTTTTTAGTACATAAAACTACAAATATGTACAAGGAAAGCACAAAAAACTTCAAAAAGTAAAAAATTGTACAAAAAACTCCAAAAACAAAGTACAAAAAGTCGACAATCCAGTACTGAAACGTGCTTTAAGTACAAAATGGTACAAAAAACACACAAAAGGAGATTGAAAATAATGAATGCTTAGGCCTGGTTAAATAATAAACAAATTTGAACTTTGAAAAAGGATACAAATATTAAATGCCTAAATTTTGAAATTTATCTTCAGTCCAATTTTTTGTCTATCATTTTAAAATAAAAATAATTAAAAATGGAGAAAACTTAATTTAGTATCAAAAGACTTAATCTATTTCGTTTAATTTCTAATCAAATTTTGGAAGTTTAATTAACTTAAATAATAAGGAAAAATTGAAATTTAAACTTTAGGCATTAATTGTTTGTTTACATTTGAATTTCAATTTTACCGTTATTTTTAATTTCAAATTCTTTCTTTAAACAATTTTACACTAAAAAAATTAATGTTTTGAATTTAAAAGTACTTACAATATTTCCTTCCAACCAATTATTTTTAAAGTAGATGAAATTTTTCCACTCTTCACTTCTTTAATGGTCGACATCGTTAAACTTAATGATTGCATCTTTAAAACTCATCATTCTAAAAGGCATGAAAGAAGAGAGCACAGCAGCAAAGCATCTTCATACTTTATTTCCTTTCATCATTCATCTTTTCACTCATCACTCATTCTCTTTCTTTTCCCTTCTATCACACTTTACACGTGATTTATTTTAACTTGTGCTTGAGAGAAAAAAGAAAAACGCTCACATCAGTGCAATTTTTGTTAAACGTCATTAAAATTTATGAAGTGCATAACATAATTTAACTTTTATCCTCCTCCACAGCAGCAATCAGTGGTAATTTTAGAAAACCAAGTTTGCAATAATAATAAAATTGCAAAAGCAAACTTTTTTTCTTTGTTGTTTTTGCTGCTGTTGAAAAGTTAAAGTAGAAGAAGAAAACTTTTCTTCTTTTATGTTTACTTCTCCCTCTCGTCTCTTGTTCACATGGGCAAATTGAAAAAGTAAACATGCATTAATGGAGTACTTTGTAATTAGAGAAAGTGCCAAGGGAGGAAAAAAAGTTTCTTTTTTACGAGACTAGTGCAAAATGAAATTACAAAGTGTGCAAGAAATGGGCGGTAATTGGTAATTTTTGTAATTATTTTCACTTTTATTGAGGTGCTTTTTTAATGGATAAAAAATGTTGATAAATTTTACATCCCTAGACACTTACAGAATTTTAACCTCATAATTATTTCAAAAAACAAGCAAGAGTTCATTGCATTTATTGAATCATAAACTATGTTTATACTTACACACTCAGATTCGCATTAGAAATTAATTCTCATAATTGACTAATTAAGTTAATTAGAGAGCAACTGAAATTAAATTAATGTCATAATTAATTATCTTCATTCTCTTATTTCAATTACAGTGTGAGCCGGGACTTGGTGCTAGTGTTATGTATGACCTTTTATATCATAAGCCCCAAAAGTTACTGTTATTAGCGGGCTGCAGTACTGTATGTACAACAGTGGCGGAAGCTGCGAAAATGTGGAATTTAGTAGTAGTAAGTTGAATTTACTAACTCAATTTTAACTTTTATTTCAAGAATGAGACATTTTGATTGATAAGCTCATTTTACTTTAGGATTATGTTAGACAAAAACTAGTGCAATTAGTAATTTGTCTCACAGTTTTTTCAATCAAATAAGAAGAAAAACAAAGTTAGTTTTAATATTTCAATTTTAACGTATTTTGAAAATTTAAATTTTTTTGAACTTTTTAACGATTTTCTTTTGATTTTCAACATGAATTAAGAATAAATTTGGTAATAATTGATTACAAAAATTCATGCTTCATTTAAGTCTGTTTCATTATCAAAATAAAATTTATGTTTAATGATCAAAGTGTCTTAGTCTCATGTTTATTACATCATTGTTAATGTTCATGTCTTCCTATCTTATTACAACAGTTATGTTATGGTGCTTCAAGTCCTGCCTTATCAGATCGTAGTCGATTTCCAACATTATTTCGAACACACCCATCTGCCACCGTTCACAATCCAACTAGAATTAAGTTAATGCAAAAATTCGGCTGGTCGAAAATTGCAATATTGCAGCAGGCCGAAGAAGTTTTTATATCAACTGTAGAAGACTTAGAAGACCGTTGTAAGAATGCGCAAATAGAAATAGTTACACGACAATCATTTTTATCAGATCCAACTGATGCCGTACGAAATTTGCGGCGTCAAGATGCACGAATAATTGTTGGCCTTTTTTATGTGGTTGCCGCGAGACGAGTGCTGTGTGAAATGTACAAACAGCAGCTCTACGGTCGTTCCTATGTGTGGTTCTTTATCGGTAAGTGATTGTGATTGACGCAATTTACAAACAACTCCATTACCTTTTTCAACAAACACATGAGCAACATAAAATTTAGATAAGATGCATATACAAGTCAAAAAGGGAGCGCGGGGTAGGAAATATTTTACCATAAATCATTGAAGCATACAAGAAACATGGCATGCAATAGAAAGTAAAATCTATAACAATAAATAATGATATTTAATGTATGATATCGACACAGAGAGAGAAAGAAAAATAAAAAGAACATGGCGAAGAAAAAGTTCTTTTTATAGATGATGAGAGAAAATATAAATAGAGAGGGAGCAAACAAAATAATCATAATAAAATTGGAAACACTTCGTACTTTGTACGAAATTCTTTTTCATTGAGCTTCATAACCGTAATGTTTTAGCACACTTAATATTTATCTATTTATTTTATTATTGGATCTATAAAGAAAGAAAGTTTAAGAAATGTTTTGTTATTAAAGAATTGAATTTTTAAAACAATATTTTCGAAATAAATTAGAACTTATTGCTTAAAGTTTAAAGATTCTATTGAGAGTTGTTATAATCAATAGACAAAAATAATAATTTTTAAAATTCTTCTAAAGGTTTTTGAACATTATAGAGCTAAATTATTATTTATCATAATTAAACTTAATAACATGAATTTAGCTCAAAAACCTTGAAGATAATAAGCATAAAAACACGTGTTTTGAAAACAAATTTCTAACATCCCATAAATTTTAGCATAATAACCAATATTCTCATGATATAAATACTACGAAAGATTATTTAGGTTATTTAATGAATTTTTAAAACCTTTTAACCATTTAAATCATAAACATTGTAAATTTTAAAGTTTAACAATTGACGAATTTTAATTAAAAGTCGGACTTTTCCGACTTTATTTCGTCTATAACGACTCTAATCATATTTTTTAAATCTTTAAAATTCTAAAATAAAATAAAAGCATTTTATTTTAACAATTTTGCAACTTTTTCCGATCATCATAAAAAGTTATTTTCGTTCAAATATTAAATTTATCCTTAAAAATTTTCTCTATTATCAACGCATTACATGACAGTAATGATAATAAGCCATTTCAATTTACTTAATTCAAATGTATTTTAAATAATAATATTTTTCTCATTCAATACATTATCTGATACACATGACATCATTAGATGATAAAATTTTCTCATTCTATCATCTTTTACAACTTTTTATGTGTCAGAGTTGTTCATCAAGCGAATAAAAGTTTATGTTTTGATTTTTAAACTAAAAAATAGTTAATGAAAACCAATGGGTAGTATTTTGCATTATTTTGACCATATTAAAGAAATTATTGTATTCAATTACAAAATTATTCTTACCGTCTTCCTTCGAATAAAAGAGCTGGCTCTTCTATTCAAGAGTTGCGTTTTTTCGAAATTTTTAAAACTTTTGAACTTACGCTTGAACAGAAGAACCGTTTAAATAGAAGAGCCACTTTTAAAAAATACGTTACTAATTCCATATTTTCGCAAAAATCTTTTATCAAATCTTATCAAATCTATCAATTTATCAAATAATTATATGATATGAAATTTAAGTTTACTATCAAAATGAAGGAAATTTACTATTTATATCAGAAAATATGGCTCAACTAGTAGAATTTAATTGCCATCGAACTGAAATTTCAAAATTTCTAATTTTATAAGTTTGCGCTTGATTAGAAGAGCCGGCTCTTCTATTTGAATAAAAGAGCTGGCTCTTTTATTCGAGGGAAGACGGTAGCAGTAGCTAAATAAAATCAATCAAAACTACTAAACAACTGTAAAAATTTTTTGAACACTATAAAATCACTGTTTCATCTAAAACTCTGATCTGTCACGTGAAAACGTACTTTGAACATGTCACTGTCGGTTGATATTATAAATCATTTCAATTTACAACAATTAGAAAGTTTTTTGAAATCTTTAATAAATTTTACAATACAATTTGAATATCTAAAAAATAACAACTGTTAGAAAAACAACTCTGATTAACATAAAATGTAAAGAGATTGAAATAATGAAGCATAAGCAAAATTTTCATCTATATCTTTCATACACGCATGTCAATCATATAAAATATTTTTTAAAAAAAGAAAAAGATTGAAAGCCATGAAGAAAATATTTTACATGATTTATGTCAATTTTTCCGTTAAAGCAGAGAGAAGAAAACTTTTATATTTAACTTTTGAAGAAATCGTGATAAGAATTTAAATTTCATCACAGTAATGAATTGTTGTTGTTGATGTCAAAAATGAGAAAAAGAAAAGATTCGACATCCGGAAATGTAATGAAAATAAAATGAAGCTTTGTGATCCTAATTAGGGGATGAAACGAAAAATGACTTTTGTCCTTTTGTGATTATCAAGATTTTTTCACTTTCAATTTCTTCTTTTTTTCACAGGCTGGTACGAAGACAATTGGTACGAGCAAAATTTGAAGAGTGAAAATATCTCCTGCACAAGAGAAGAAATGAGGCGAGCGGCTGAAGGACATTTAACGACTGAGGCATTGATGTGGAATCAGAATAATCAGAAAACAATATCCGGAATGTCATCAGAGGATTTTAGGTTTGTTACTTGCTTTACACAATGAATGGTTTTTGTGGCTATGTAATTACTATGGAGACTCACTCATGAGTGATTTCACTAACATGATGATGATGATGATGAAAATTTTCTCTTTTGCTTTTATTTTTAGACATTGAAACTTTTTATTTTTAAAAAGGATCTTTTTTGAGTTTTTCTTATAAATTTGTGAAACTTAAGATAAATAATGATTGAAATTTAGAAAAAATTCAAAAATTTGAAATTGGAAAAAATTGGAATTTTTCAAATAATTTTAGGCAAGGGGAAAAATATGTCACTTTTTATATTATTTTAAACCCAAATGCGTCACAGATTTGTCGCACCATTAAAATACACCAAAGATTTTTAGAACAAAGGAATTCAAAAACAATTATTCATAACTTAAATGAAACAAGAAAATTATAAAATTCGTGAAAGTTGAGTTAAATCATCTTTTAAAACGTTCTCTTGGCCAAATTGTCTGCCGAAAGATCAGCAGAAATCTTGTCGACCGATAAATCAGCAGACAATTTGGCCGTAAATGATCTCGAAATGTCGGTAAAGATTTTTATTAGACATTTTGTCAAAAAAAAAAAATGTAAAATCAATTGATCACTGGCCGTGAGTAAAAATTCATTCAAATTCCAAGACATTTGGTATTCAGTTCTAAAGAAGCTGTCGGTCGACAATTCAGCCGAATTTTTGACAGACAATTTTGGCCAGTAATATTCTGGTCGAAAGAATGTATATAAAACCTACTTTGCCTGCCGAAAATGAGATGAGTTGATCTCACACGTTTCTTTATATAAATTCAAATCATGAAAAATTTAACGGAATATACTTCTGTTGAACTCCTTAAGAATTTATCTTAAAATAAAAGATTCAAATTTTACTAGAAGAAAACGCAATTTCATTATAATTTTGATTATTTGTTTCTATTTATAAAATAGATATTCCTAATTCTTCGGTTCTTTTAACGAAGACTTCTCAAGAACAAATTTCAATATTTGAAAGATCAAAAGATAAAAAAGGATTTTTTCTTTTTGATGATAATCTAAATAAATGAGATTTTTTTATTTCTAAAAATCGGCACTCACTTTACGCTAAATAAAAACTCTTTCTTGCTGTTCAAGAAAGAAGACAATAGCAAAGAAAGAAGGCAAAAAATGTCCTCTAACATTACGCCTTATTGCCATCTATATATATAAGCAAAAGAAAAGATAAAAATTTATTTGCTGTAAAGAAAGAGAGTAAGAGATGAGAGTAAGCGAAAAAAAAAGTAGAGGAGATAAAGCAAGGGTAAAGAATGGCAAACGACGATGTTAAAACGCTTTCCAATCCATTAACTTTTATGATTCGTCTCTTGAAGCAATGAGAAGAGAGAAAAAATCTCGCTTTTATGAGCTCATCCTCTATTTTTCAGCCCATTCTACACAAATTAAACGCTCTCTTTCCTGTCAATAAACGGTAAAAGTGTATAGCTTTTAATCTCAATAAAAAAGAATCAAAATCATGTTAGAAATCCACCCAAAAACAATTATCAGCGTCATTACATTAATTTTAACTTTTTTTTACAACTCCACCTTCACAGACAACGTCTCAATGAGGATCTCATGAAGCGCGGCTATGACATCGAACATAATCGCTATCCGGAGGGATATCAAGAGGCGCCATTGGCATACGATGCTGTATGGAGCGTTGCACTCGCTTTCAATAAAACAATGGAAAGACTAAAGCTGAAAAAGAAGTCGCTTAAAGATTTCACATACACAGACAAAGAGATTGCCGATGAGATTTATGCTGCAATGAATTCCACACAATTTCTGGGCGTATCGGTGAGTAAAGGGCTTGTTTTTATTACAAACGATAGATATATAGTGAAAATTTTACTAGGAAATGAAACTTGAGTTGAAAGTTTTTAGAAAGAAAGTAGTGTGAACTTCATTTTCTACTTTTTTTATTCAAAATTTTAAATTGATGAAAAATATTTCAAATGTAAACAAAAAATTTTAGTTTCGAAAAATTTGAAGATAAACAAAGAACTTTTTCGAAATTTTGAATTGAATTTATAAGCTAGGCGAAACAACTATAAGTATTTTGTACATTTTATACAGTTGTTTAGCCTTGTTTTAAGCAATTATACATCGTTAAATTTTAACACACAACAACGGCCTTTGACAAAAATTTTGTATGTAAAATTCGTCAATATCAAATTTATAAATGGAAAACGAACTGAAACATTATTGTATTGTTAAAATTTTGGAAATATTATCTCTAAATTACTTACAGCAAACAACACAATACAAGAGACTTAAACAAACTTTTTTTGTCAAAGAGTCTTTGACAAAGACTTTTTGAACAAAATATAAAATATTTTTCGAAAATAAAATTTTTGAATTTGAAAAATTCGTTAAAATCAATGTTTAAGTTTTCATAAAATTGCTGAAAACGTATTTGATTTGTTCATTTATTAGTCATTTAAATATTAATGATTAAAACAAATAGAATAACTCTTTTTCTAAATTGAATCAAAAATTTCATTTTTAATTTGTTGGACCAAATTTCTAACACTTTTTTAAATGTTTTCCATGAATACCTAATGTCTTATTTAATAATATAAACTCCTCTAATTTTTTTTTAAACTTTCACGATCTTAACAAATTTATAAAAATTTTCTATCCCTTGAAATTTTCTCTATTGAAAAAGCCCTCGAATCTCGTTTGAATGTATATCGATGTGCTCCATATTATATAAAAAAATTACCATAAATTTTACGCACAACAAGCAACTCCACCTTCGTTTATCCCAGCCGCCAGTTTGCTGACTACCAAAACTGTGTTTTTGCTGCCATAAAAAATAAATTTTCTCTTACATATATGAGGAGCAATTTTTTGCTGATTAAAGCACAAAAAAGTGAGTAGCGAGTGTGATGCATGAGTTCGAAGGAAAGAGAGGCGGTAAAGGCTTTTTTTTATACAGCAATCGACCTTGTTTGTTTGAGGGATAATTAAACCTTCGTTTAAAAGAGTAAATATCTCGGCTAAGCATGGAATATTGTGTGTATGTGCGTGGAGGGTTAAAAGTGAGTAAAAAAAAAGGTTAATGCAAATTGTAAATAAAATGAATTCACAACACGAGCTTGAAAGAGAGAAAATTTGCATTTAATTAAATTTTTAAACTAATTTCGTGTCTCCACACGATTAAAACAAATTGATTTTTTATACTGAATGAAAATAGAGCAATTGGCAATTAGGAGGCTTTTGAGGAAAATGGTAAAAAGATATCAATAATTAAAATCTGAAAAGCGAAGGCTTTGTAGGAAAATTTAATTATACGAAAAACTCTTTATTTAATTATTGTGTTCGTTGAGAAAATACTTAATAGACAGATATCTTCAATATCTAATCAAAAGCTTGTGTTCTATCATTAGACATTGAAACCACATTTTGTTTTTAAATTTAGGAAATTTAATTTATTACTTTTTGAGGTTTTTGCCTAATTAAAAGATTTTGAATAATTATTATTTTTATAAAATATTCTTGTCAAGTATGAAACAAAGACCAATAGATTTTAGCTTCTGGCTACAGACTTAGAGCTTAGCAACTCTGAATTTTTTGTCAAATTTTTCTTGTATTATTTCTTATTGCTCTATTGTAAAGCGGAAGGCATTGCTTCAATTTAAAGTATATACTGTCACACAATATTACAATCAAAAATATTGAAGAAATACTTGACATTCTCGTAATATTATTTGATGAATTTTTTCGTTTAAACTGCGATCCAATAGCAGTAAATTCTGAGAATGAAAAATATTTGAACTTTAGACTCCTTAAAATTTTCACCTTGAAAATTGAATCCAACACCATCAATTTGAAAAGTCAGAGTTAAATTTAAAATTTTTTTACCATTAGAATAATTTATTATCTTCATTTCTTTACAATTAATCATGTTTGTGTGACTTATTATTACATAAGTTTTATAAAAAATTATTCTCAATAGTTTTAATGATTTAAAATCGCTAAATTAATGTCAAAAATAAATTTCCAACATTTATCATATTTATTTAGATCTCATTCTTATTCAAAAAAGATTTTTAAGGCCTTTGATTTCAATTTAATTTATATGGCAAAGAAGAAGAACATTCATTTAATTCTTAAACTAAGTTCATAACAATAATGATACATGAATGTTTGTGTTGATAGCCTATCAGCTTTAAATCAGTTACGTTCAGTGTGTATGAAGAGCTAAGAACATGAATATCATAACGTTTTTTGCTAATCATTTTCTTAATAAGAAAAATTAAATTAAAAAAACTTATTGAACTTGATATATGGCAAAGAGTTTAAATTTTAAAGAGTTCTCAGGCCTTGAAGGTTTATTACCAATTCTATATCATTTCCAAGCTCAAATGTTAAGTTTTCAATTAATAAATTAATTTTTCTAAACAATATCTTCTTTAATGTCAAAATATTTACTTGTTAGTTAGTGTAATAGAAAAACAGAAAAAGAACTCTCAAAACTTTTCGTTTAAACTTTTTAATTATGCAAACACAGAATATAGAAAAAATGTGACATATGACATCAAACATAATAAATGCAGCAATTAATTCTGTCAATTTTTTATTTCATTTTCTTTTTCAATTGACTCATTTTTAAATTTTTCTGATATTATGATGATGATTAAAGTTGTAAAGCTTCCAAAAAAACGTTCAACATATAAAAGCATCATAAATGCTAACATTTATTACAGTCAGGCATAACACAGTGATGGAAAATGAATGTGAATTAAAAAAGATTTAAAATGAAAACTTTTATGTGATTCAACGTTGCGTACGTGTGAGGTTAATGCATATTAAAAGCCAATTTTTCCTCCTCTTTCTCTCGCAACGTTAAAAAAAATACTGAATATGCGAATGCATTAATAAAATCGCAGAAAAGAGAAAAGAAAATCGCTTTAAAGGCATGTATACTGTTATTACATTTTCATACATGCGCCATAATATTACTCGTGAAAGATAAAATAAAAAAATTGTATTGTGAGTTTGAGAGAAGATGAGGATGAGTAGGACATCCTAAAACAATATTGACTAAAAGGATATAACATATCAGCAACGTGTTTGTTCGCTAAAAGCATTTTTATTGCATTAAATTCAGACTAAAGAAGCGCACAATAAAAATTGATCGGCGATAATCGACAAATGTTGAACTGCTACTAGTTATTGTTGGTAAAAGCACATCTGTTACTATTTCTTTAGTCGATTGTCACTGATAATATTAAGAAGAAAAGAACTTATTTATTTTTCTGAAAATAACGGTCGAAATAAATTTGAATTTATTAAGCAAAAATCTTTGTTTACATTTTAAATAGAATAAATAAGGCAAAACATTTAATTCCTTTTTAAAGAATGAAAAACGTTTTGGTTGAATTTAAGAAATTTTCATTATCTTTTTTCATCTATTATTATTATCATAGGGAGTTGTGGCTTTCAGTTCACAAGGTGATCGTATAGCTCTAACACAGATTGAGCAAATGAACGATGGTCAATATCATAAATTAGGTTATTACGACACTCAAGCTGATAATCTAACATGGTTCAACAGAGAGCAATGGATTGGTGGGAAGGTAAATAAATTAGTTTTTCAATGCATTGTTGTTAGCAATAAAGATTTTCTCCCTCTTTAATCATTATCAGGTTCCACAAGATCGTACAATCGTTCGACGAGTACTTCGAACAGTTTCATTGCCATTATTTATTTGCATGAGTGCTGTATCATGCATAGGCATCTTTGTTGCTGCATTTCTAATTGTGTTCAATATTTGGAATCGTCATAGAAGGTAAGAAAATTATTACCGCAATATTTTGCGGGATAAAATAAATAAATTAAATCTTACATAACATTGTAAAGATTTAGAAGGAGTGCCAAAAGTTGCTCGTAAATATTTGCATAAATTTTTTTTTAAATGTGTAACAATTTTGATCGATTATCAGTTTATATTGCAAGTAATAGTTTCTACACCTACGATTTTATCTTCGAAGGCAATTATCTATGCATAGACACTGCCTTTGTAGGCTAAATTTTTTACTTACGGCCTACGACTTTTACCTACGTGGGTAAAAACTACGCGCTCTAGGTTACTATAACTACGAAGGCAGTGCCTACACGTAGATAATTGCTTTTGAAAGCTAAATTTATGGTAAAACCTATGTAAGCCGTAGACCGTTGGCACTTACGAAAAAACCAGAATTGGTATTGAGTTTATTTAAATATTATTTAATCGGTAGACAGCTATTTAGTGATTAAAAAATTTTGAAATTTTCTACGTACTTTAAAAATTAAATTGAATATTTTTAAAAAATTGCTTGTCATCACGTTCAATTCATTCAAAAAAATCATTTTATTGCTTTACTAAACTATTTGCCATGAAATAAAATAAATTCAATGAAAATTTCAACGACAAAATAGAAATTTTTTTCAAATAAATTTGCTTAAAGAATATAAAAATTGCAAAATTCATCAAATTCAATGAGAATCAATTCAAACTCACAAAAAATCTGCTGATAGTCATTGACAGTAGCAAAAAAATTGAAAAAGTTCTTGTAAACATTGACCTTTTCGTGCTCTATCACCGCTATTCCATATGAAATCCACAATTATTTGTAACTAACAAACAAACCTGGCAACGATGAATTTTTAAATTAAAATGAAAATTTGCAGAGAGAAATACAGGGAAGAAAAGGTTAATGCAATGATTCTGGATGATAACTTTTAATTTGTACTTTTTTATGCGAAAACACAGAATTTGTTTCAACATTTACTGTTTGTTTTCTGAGAATGTTAAACAGAAAGGATTTAGAGAATTTAATGAAAACTTTAAGCTTGGGGAAAATTATGAAATTTTAAAAAGAATTTTAAGAAAAAGATTTCAGTAGGATAAATTTAATTTCTTAAATTTCAATTTTTGATTGATTTTTGTTCTATTTAAAATAAAAAGAGAAAAATTTCCCATCAATTTAAAGTTTTCTCCTTTTAAACTAAGAGAAGAGTAAAATTTTCTCTTGATACTAAAAATCTCTTTTCATATTTTCTTCCTATTATGCTCTTCACTTTCTCTCTTTCATGTGTTCATTTTTTTCTCTTTTTCTTTTCACTCTTAAAAAGTACTCAAAAGTTTTATTAAAAAAAAATCTTTTCATCAGTCAAGGCACTTTTATCTCTTTAAAATTGTACTCTAAAGAATTTTTTCTTCAGAAAAATTTTGTGTCTTTTTTATCCTTTTGTTTCTTTTCCCTCAAACCACCTTGCTTGTAACTTTTTATTTTATCAACATCAAGACACACGCGTACAGAATTTTCTGCTGTAAATTTTTCTGTAATAACATTACAATAAAAAAGTTAGCGATAAGCGACTATTTTTAGGCTGTGTGCTTTTAAATTCATATACAAGAAAGTACACGCTGCTGTCCTTTGAAACTTTTCCTTAGATATTTATAACTTTATGTTTTATTGTGCTCGTAAGAAGGGAAAATTATTTTTTCTCACTTCTTGTTTTGTTTTGTAATTTGTTGTAATTATTACTTAATTTTCTCAAGTGGCTTCGTGATATGATGATGAGAAAGAAAAAAATGTTGAAAGATAAAAATGAGCAACTGAAAGTTTAGGAATGTGGAAAAAATTGTTATTTAATTATAGCTTTTGTTTGAAGTATAAAAATTTTAGTTAGAGACATTTTATGAACAAATTTTCAAGTTAGGGTTAGCAATAATAGCTTAGATTTGTAAAGATTTGAAAAATCTTGTAGAAAAGTGAAGAGTTGTAAAAATTAAATCTACTTTTTAGCTTTTTAACTACTTTCTACTGTAGATTTTGGCTACTGGTTACGGACCAGTAATTCAAAAACTTTGGAAAAGTGATTAAAACTAGGTCAGAAGTGTACAGAAAAGAGCAAGAAAAAGGAGATTTTTCTACTGTTGTTGTTCTTTAAATTCAATTTTTGCAACGATAACTTGAGCAAAAAGACTTTAAGTTAGAAAATTTCAAGACTTAGTGAATTCTGCTGATAGTTTTGTGGTAAAAGCATCTGAATAGCAATCAGGAGTTGCAGATTCGAGTCCAACCGGACTCTTTTTGCTTACTATAATTATTTTTTGACTCGATTTTATTTCTTTGTCAAAATCTCGCATTAAAATATCTGCCTAAATATGGCTAATTTACAAAATTCGGAATCAAATTGGGATCAAAAAAGCAAACTGAGATCAGAAATTTTGGAAAGAGTTCTCAGGCCTTGACTCGGACTAGAAATGTCAAAATGTCTCTTTTTTATGCTTTTTTGACAGAAACCAATTAAAATTTTGTTTGATTTTTCAGTTTTTGAAGAAATTTATTTTCAATCGTTGATTAACTATAGCGTCTTTGTCTTTACTGTGATTCAAATTTTCATATTTTTTATTTTATTGAAAACTTTCAACTAAAATTTTCTTTTTATATTTTTGTATTTCAATTTTTTTATTTTCCATCAAACTTTTCCATTTTAGTAAAATAAAATTGTTAAAATATTCACGAGCAAATGGCTTCCATTAAAAAATTTTCTCATGTTCAAATGAAATGAAATTTTTGTATAAAAGTTTGTGGGTTTCATGATTTAGCAAAAAATAAAAATTTTTATTTTACATTTTTTTGCAGAGTAATTCAACAATCACATCCAGTGTGCAATACAATAATGCTCTTTGGCATAATAACATGTTTAATTTCTGTGGTACTTCTTGGCCTCGATGGACAATTTGTCGATGCGTCAACATATCCGCAGGTGAGTAACATGAAAATTGCGTCAATTCATAATCAAATGGCAGCAACAACAGCAAGTTTTAGAAGTAAAAGTTTCACTCAATAGATTGGAATATTAATGAATCCAATTTACTCTCTCTCTTGTGCCATTTATCATGGCAAAGAATGAAAAAACTTTCGACTTTTACAACTTTCCAATTTCTCGCTTGTTTGTAAAGTCACTAATGTAACCAACTCTATGTTACAGCCCGAAGGGTTATTTTGTATGTTTTCTATTGCCATAGGAGAGGAAGTAGGACTAAACTTTCTTCTCTCTCTCACTCAATTTTCTATTCATGACTTTCAATGGATATGGAAAATGAATGAAGCTTTTTCATGCAGAAGTTTGTTAGCAAATCTATCGTCATGAGAAATCATTTGAACTTTTTCTCTCTTTCTCTTGATCCTCACGTTTGTTTGTTAAAAGATTTTCTATGAATTTAGAAAACTTTTTGTTTTTTTTACATTCATTAAATAACATTGAGACGATCAATCAACAAACAGAAAAAGTTTTATCAACTAATTGCGATCATAGAAATCGAATTTTCACTTACTTAATTTTCCTTTCTTACTCTCTCTTGTGTATTTTGATTGATGACTCTATAATTTTAAATGGAATTTTATCTCTCTAAGAATCCTTTTTCTTTCAAAATAAGACACTTTTACGTCCTTCTTTTCTTTTATTAATGCGATACTTTTAAACAGAGTTGTTAAAATTAAAACTATTTTGTAGTTACTTCCTATAGTAGATTTTGATTATTGTAGCCATTATCTATTTTTCTATTTTAGTATATTTTTGATTACAGTAACTTTTGTCTACTGGACACGAAAATAATAGTTTAACAACTCTGCTTTAGACATATAAGTTTTAAGAAGGAAAAATTGTGACAAACTACATATAGTAGACAGCAAGAAAAAGAAAGAGATTTTTAGAGTCATTTGAGATGAAAATAATGAAGATTGATTTAAGAGCATTATCTTTTATTGCTATAAAATTTTACAAAATTAACGGTTTTTTTTTCAAAAATTCAAATTTTTAAAAGTCGTTATATTTAGTAACTAAGTTTTTTTAATTGAGTTGAAGAAATTCTGGAATTCTAAAAAGTTTCGGTAAGGGGTTAGAGCTCTTGATAAGCAAAATAGAGTAGTTATTGAAAAATGTGTTTTTATAAAAAATTATCAAAATTTTTACAATTTTTGATAATATTTTTGCAATTTTAATAATTTTTTGATAAAGTTCTCTTCCCTTGAGTTTCGGTATGTTATTGATCAAAATAATTTAAATCTTTAAATTGAACACAACTCAAAAATGTTGTATAACACTGGTTTGAATAAATTTGATAATCTAAAAATAACGATTTTTTTAAATTAAAAATTTTGAACATTTAAAAACCGTTAAATAAATATCACTTGAAAAATTTATATTTTCTTGTCTAAATGTGTGAACAAAAACGTAGGAAAACCACGAAACTACTAAAATCAGCATTTTTCTATCTTCTTCACTCTTTAACTAAGTAAGAAAAACACACAAATATTTTCACAATCTTTTATCTTAAAGCAACAAAAACAACAATATCACGAGAGAGAGAAGTAAAAGTTTCATTTAATGGGTAAAAAGGCGATGCCATCAATGGAATATATTACGCAACAACAAACATTCATCGAACGATAACTAATTGGAATTTCTTCTCCATTGCTAGTTTTCTTTCTTTTTCTTCTTCCATTACGTTAGTTGTTGTTGAAGGCAACCATCAATACAAGTATATGGCTGTAAAAGCGAAAATTAATGAGAGCGAGACTGCTTTTGAAGTTGCTTTCAAAAAAAAGCATACACACAAAAAAGAGAAAGTTCGTCAAAATAAACATTTGACTTTGCCATTTTTCGTGTCTTTTATGTTGAATGAATTGACAGCAAAAAGAGAAAAAGTTTTTTTTTTCATTCATCATGCAAAAATATTTTACACGCTTAACATATGGCTTCTCACTGACAAGTATGTGATGATAATGATGATGAGATGTGAAAAGTGTTGAATAATAATTTTTTTTTTATAGTGAAAATGAGTTGAGGGTTGTGAACGAACAATTAACAACATAAAAGCAAAAGCTACCATCGGAAGTCGTACATGCAAGCAAACAAGAACTTATGAATTTATCATGCATGAAAATGCTGTTGATTGCTTCTCATTACAGTTTAAACAACCCTTATTAATGAGACTTCTCTCAAGTTTTTGACATACACGCGCAATTTTCAAAAAGTTCTTCAAATATTTTTACTTATGTCATACTTATATGTAAAACAAAATTGTTGCTGAGCGTCAAAGAGAAATTCTTCTTGAATTAGAACAAAATTAAGAACATTATTTAAACAGATAGAGAAAATATTTTATAACTGGCATAGTGTTGTTAAACTATTATGTTAGTAACCTAAAAATTTTATTCCAGTTATAAAATATTTTTCTCTGTGCAGATATTCAGAGTTTAGTTTAACAACTTGTCAGTACCCAGTAGTCAAATAGCTACAGTGGCCATTTGAATACTGTAGCCAAAATTTACTGTAGAAATTAGGCAAAAGCTACAAAGTAGGTTCTACTTTTACAACTGCAAATATTTAATGATGCAAAAACCAGTTTAAATTCATATATTTAAAAAGTTTCTATAATCTGCGCCTTAAAGTTATGCAATTAAATTTTAAGGGTTGAAAACGAAACTATGTTAAGCGAATTTTAGCGATTTTTGAATAGTGTTGATGAATTCTTATTGCTCCAGTGTGAAACGTAGGACGCTAACAAAACTTTTGAATCTTATTTAATTCTTTGCAAAAGCCACTAGCTCATTGAAACTTTTACCCTGTTGAGCTGCTTTATTTCGAATAGATGATTGCCAGGTTACAATTATATATGATTTGAAAAAATTCTGTCTGTATAATTCAAAGCCTAAATATCAGTCCAATTCAAGAACGTTTTATTTTTTTTAAGTTTAGGCCACGTATCCGTAAGGAAATGAAAAAAGAATAAAACAAATGTAATGCATTAAGAAGTAACAAAATGCTTCCAAGTCATTTCAATTTTTCTTCAACTTAGCCTTCAATTATGACAAGAGAGTAGTAGAGGAACATGAGAACATCATAATTCAAGTTGAAAAAGGAAAGAAAATGAAAGTCAAGGTTAAGAAACATTAAAATGTTGAAAGTTCATGAATAATTTAAATGAAGTTGTTTTCTATTTTATGAAATTTGAAAAAATAAACAATTTTTAACGTTTATAATGAATTTTAATAAGTTTTTTCAATGCAAATTTATAAATTTTGTGATTCAAAATTTTCTTTTGTTTAAATTGTAAAATTTAAAATTTCAGTTAAAAACTTTTCTTTAGTTAACTTGAAAAAAAGTTAATAAATAAAAATTCATTCAAAAAGTTTTCTCACCTTGTGTAATAAGCAAAAAGATGATGAACATTGTGCAAAAGAGCGTGTGTGAATAATCCCTGTCTCTATCAATTTGTCCCACTTTTTTTCTTTCTCTCTCTCTGTTGCTTCTTCGCAACCCCAAACGATAAATGTTTTTTAAGCAACTCATGCGTATGTATAAATAACAAAAGTGTATTCAATTTGTCTTCATAATAATGGCATTCTAATTCACGAGTCTGTCTGTCTCTATATAGCATGTGTGTACTCAACTTAAATTGTTATTCGTTTTTATTCCATTTTCATTTCATTTCACTTCTTTCTTATTCAATTCCAACAACAATTCAAGTGTGTCTTAATGTCATCATTCTCTGCCTGATACACAAATAAATAATTGAATATAAAAAGGAGAGAGAGAGAGAGAAAATATGTGAATGCGAGAAAACGCTATTATATTGAAAATTAATCTGGTTAACACAACAATCGAATGATAATCATCTAAATAAACATTGAGAGAGTGTTATTTATTTTTCGCATATCTGTTGAAGGATTTTTATTTGATCGAATGAATAGGGAAAAAGTTTTTTTTGATTTGATATGAAATTAATTTGCTTAATTCCAAGATCTGTGTAGTGAAATTTGTTTAATTTATTATGTTGATTGAAGATCAAATAAGCTTTGAACAATAAATTTTTCATAAAATGGACAAATCTTTGTTATCTTAAAGAGGCACAAAAATTTAAAGACTTGAATTTTTAGCGCATTTTTGGAAAAAAA